>JAFFZH010007255.1:0-35672 GCA_018420115.1 Euura saliciscinereae | reverse complement strand
AACCAGATCCAACGGATTCGATAACATTTCCGGTACCTGAGACTAAGCCGCTGGTAGCTTCACTTACTGTTGTCGTGGGACCAGATCCAACGGGTTTGACAACATTTTCGGCAGATGAAACTGAGCTGCTGGCAGCTTCATTCCCTGTTGTCATGGAACCAGATCCAACGGATTCGATAACATTTCCGGTACCTGAGACTGAGCTGCTGGTAGCTGGATTTACAGATGTCACTGAACCGGATCCAACGGGTTTACCAACATTTCCGGCAGATGAGACTGAGCTGGTAGCTTGATTTACAGATGTCATTGAACCGGATCCAACGGGTTTGACAACATTTTCGGCAGATGAGACTGAGCTGCTGGCAGCTTCATTCCCTGTTGTCATGGAACCAGATCCAACGAATTCGATAACATTTCCGGTACTTGAGACTAAGCCGCTGGTAGCTTGATTCGCAGATGTCATTGAACCGGATCCAACGGTTTTGACAACATTTTCGGAGGATGAGACTGAGCTGCTGGCAGCTCCACCTACATATGTTACGGAACCAGATCCTGCAGACTGTGTTTTGATCGAATTTATTGTTGTTTGGACAGGGGATATAGCATTCAATATCGATGTCGTATCACTTACGCTGCTGACGTTTTCGTCGGTGTCAGTATCCTCAGGTGAGTTTGGTTCCTCTCTTGATTCTGATTCATTATCCGAAGATTTGTTCTCCACGGTATCAAACTGTTCAGGTGAGTCCACGTGCTCTCTCGATTCCGTTTCAACATTCGCAGATTCGTTTTGTATCGCATCAGAATTTTCCGATGACTGTAATTTCTTTGTGGATTTCACTTCTTCGGTAGAATCGTCAGATTCTTCCGAAGAGTGGTCTCCAATATCCTCTGTGACATCATCTTTCTCAATATCTTCTTCGTGGGCTCTTTTTAGTCCGGCATACCTTTGGTTGTACAGTTCCTTGATATCAGCTTGATTTTGTTTCGACTGGTCAATACTTGTTCCATCTGAGCTGGAATATCTTCCTTTCAATTTCTCCCAACGAGGGGCGGCGAAAGCGGCGCTAGTTAGCACCGCCAAAAGTAGGGCACAGGGTACTGCAATTCATAATCGAGTTTAATGAAAGTTTAGGCTAAGCTAGTTCAATTCAGATTTCTAACGAAACCTACCTTTCATGTTTTGTTCCTCTCATGAGAGCCGTTTGAATTATCTCACCCGCACTTGTAGTATAACAATGTCTCAGCCATCGCGAGCTCGTCTTATATATAATTTTGAGCGTACACCTGATATCTCGTATCGTGAAAAGTAATTATGTTCTTCAGATTTCGGTTGTTTGAACTAGTTACCGCTGTTTTTGTTGTGAGTCAGATGATTTGTATTTGTTAATCCTCCATTGACGTAAGTCTGCATTGTAATAAGGCTTTAACTTTCGGGAGTACTTCATTCTACCTGATTTTTATGTATTATGTACATACATTCATATCTGCCATCTGATTACGACGAGTTCCGGCTGGCTTGTTGTTTTTCGAATTGAGTCATCAATGATACAATTCTTCTGCTTCCATTCGTTTTCAACGTCAATTACGCGTGCCGAATAAACCAGATCTTTCTGTTCCGTTTCATCAATAATTTCAATTAAATTGTATCTCATCATCCCTCAAGAAAACATCTCAAAATCCCTCAATGTGTTGCAATTGAGTATGTGACTGCATTCGTTCAACTCATAGTTTTCATTAAATGTGTTCGTAGCTTGTGATTCACGGATCAATCATAATGAATCTGCACTGCACGAAATAGTCTTCATTTACCTCTTGCATTCAACAATTTTTGCATGTAATCAAAATTCCAGGTTATGGTAGAACTAAGTGAATAACATTGTAAAAACGGGACGAATCGTAAGATGACATCACAGCAGTAGCATTGTCTATTGTGTCGTTTCTTCTTGCGTATGATGCCAAGTCATTTTTCGCTACATTGAAATTACGTCAATGGCACCATGGTATTTATTTTTCAGACTCTATTTGAGTACCGCTTTCTTATCGCTGTCATCTCATAATAGGTATATGACACTACTGGTTGTCTCAATGTGTTCAGAGTCTGGATGTTTCCACAGTGATTACAACCGGGGGGTTCATTCAGTGTTATGAAGTGCTCCGAATCAAATCAAGCTTAACCCAAGTTAGTTTGCCACTTGACTAGTCTAACTACGCAGATACGCCTACGTGTGTCTCAATTTTATTTTGTTATTTTCATTTTTCGTTCCACGTAGTCTTTCTGTGGCGTAATGTCGGTAATAATATCAGTATTTTACAGATAAATTGCCACACGTTCTTGATATTACCAAGCCGACGAGAAAGCTTTAAAGTATGAAGTGTCAGACTCATCTTGGTACCACGCAGCTATTTTCCCACTGCTGAAACGAAGGCAAGCGATAATAGTATATTGTGCACCAAGGGAGCAAAGGACGTTTTCACTCCCGAGCGTGGAGTTGCCACCCGAGCCGAAGGCGAGGGCTGGCATCCACGCTCGGGAGTGAAAAGTCCGGCGACCGTGGTGCACACGATATTTTATTCCATACATGAACGGAAGCCGATTTCGCGGGCAGATCAGTGCTTACATTTTAGGTTATGTGACGTAACTACAATAAAGAATTTATCTCCCTAGGGAGATAAATTCTTTATTCTCGGTCTTTTGGTCGGTACGGCAGAGCAGACTGGTAGATAAATTCTTTATTCACTGTCTTCACTCCCACAGCGGGAGTAGGAACTTCTCGGTCGGTAAAACCGCTCTTTGGCCCCCGGTCATGTATGGAATAAAACTTTTTTTCCATCATAAAATGGAATTATACTTCACGAGATGTGAGTCATTTTTCACTCGTATGCTGACTCTGGAAGTGGGCAAGATGATACGATTCCAATGCATCAATAGAGCGGAAGATTACTTGATGTAGTATTTATCGAACATCATTAGCTAACTGTAGATATTAATGGGAAATGGCCCGCACAAAAAAAGTATTGTATGATAATGTGAAAATAATGTCATAACCCGAATGATAAATCAAGCAGACGTCTGACAATAGAGCCCAGATAGTAAAATGATGAACTTATGAGTGTTTGTACTAACAATAAGCAATCTGTTAAGCACAGTTTATTGCTCTTATTCTACATAATTTTCCTCTTAGATATCACCATCTTGATTCACATAGTATTTCGATTACAAAATTGGTTATATTTGCTAGAATATTACCAAAGATGACAAGGTTTCGTTTTTGGTGACGAAAATGGGAACAAAAAACAAGACTAGATGGCTATCGCTAAATTCAAACTCGCACTTCAACTCTGATGCCGGTTCTGGAAAGGCATAGAAATCGTTTGTAAGTGAAATCGAAAGTGATTTCAGTACAGGCGAACCCACCGAGAGCGAAAGTGAGCGTGATCTTGACCTAAGACATCGAGGACATAACCAACCTCTGAGGAGAGATCTCATGGGGACATGACGTAGGAGAAGAGTTCGGTAGAAATCGTAGTTGGGTCAGGTCAGTTCTTCGAGAGAGAAAGTGAAAGCGGTTTCGAGCACACGAAGAAACCCAGAAACCCAGAAATTGAGGGCGCAAAAGTGGGAAACTGGGTCTTGGGGCCCATGTCGCGTTTCACTTTCGTTTTCTCAGGAACGTTTTTCAAACCTGCTCAAGAACAGGTACACTATGTCTCTCCTGCAGTTAAGCTAGCATACTCACTGCACTTCAGAGAGTAATAATCAACCCTGAGAATTTTTCATCTTTCATTAATTCCAGAAGCAGCTCTGAGCCTAGCATCGCTATAATTCACGTTTGCAATTGTTATTGCGACAATCATGACTAATGTTTGTTACACAAGTCTCGTGGCACTGATATTACAAATATCTGCAAACTCATTCTTGAGTTCAACTTTATATGTATATCTGAGCCCTTGAAAGTTTATGACATTTTCTAGAAAAAAAATTGAGGCAGCTGATGTTATCACAATGATGTGAAGTCATAGTACTGATACAAAATGTACATACATACGCGAATTGTGACTTTCAGAGTTATCAGCGCAAAGCTTCACAAGGACGCGAATATCTCCTCGAAAATATCTGAATTTGTCATTTCACAGCACGTTTACATAAAATTGATGAAAAATAAAAATAAAAGAGCACGCTGATTATACCAGAAGTAAATCTTTGGCAATCTTTCGCAAATAGTCTTGGAAATATTCCACGTGACACACAGCGCATAGGAATGAGTGATTGACGGTGCTGGTCAAAGTTCGTGACCTCTGAATGAATCTCTTGGTTTTTTGTCGACGAAGAAATATCAGTTGCTGATACCTCGGAACCAAAGTTCTCTTGTGCCGCGGCCGTACAGTTAGGTCGCTATCTTGTCGACCGCATATTTGCTGTTGCTAGTCAATGTGACCGACGACGGATGAGGGTCTAAACTGTTTTATCGGAGCTAAAATAAAAAGCTCAACAGACAAATGCGTAAGCCTGAACTAATATTCAAATTAGGAATAAAGTCATCACATTCCACACGAATTATCTTTCTTAAACAGATTTTTGTGAACGGTTATGTTTAATTTTATATTGCCACACATGAAGTGTCGTGTTGTTATGGATGATAAAGTCGATCATTTTCAATTTCAATGTTCTACGATTGTAATAACATTATTTTTTAGTTTACGCAAGTAACGTTCAGTAGTTTATTGTGAGCATTGTTCTTATTTTCTGTGTCATTCGATTTTCTTAGAACTTATTTCCATCGGTACAACTCAACATTTTAATGGGTCGACAACATTGATGATTTCAGTTCGTCCCACTGACCTGCAACAACATAGGCCATAGCTGCTTCTGTCTTTATCAATATTGAAAGTTATAGAACTACTATTTTTGATTAACAACTAAAACAACTTAATCTAGCTCCAATACTCATAAAACGGCGGAGATAATGGAAACGTAGCCCAACAACTGAAAAAGAATTGAAACGGATTGAGATTTTCCAATTCGATCAAATCCGATTTCTTAATCCGGTGATTCGTATGAAAACGAATTGAAAAACGACCATCCGAATATGATCGAATAGAAACGAATAGAAAAGAATTTTCGTAATAGTTTTGAGTACGATTTAATTCGATGTCTTGATCCATTCATTTAAATAAAGAGGGATGGATTTAAATCCGACGTGCCGCTGACACTTTTTTGCCTAATAAAATATGGATATAGGAATTTGTAACATAGTTTATATTTACGACATGGTTCATTTATAACAGTTGATAAGAAATATGTACATCGAAAATACATAATAGTAATTCAGAGAAAAGCTGATCGTTGTGCCTTATTTAATCTTCACGAATCTTATTTCACGCAGTGTTCTTATATTGTGGACCGTCGATAATGTTTACTCTTCAGCTTCGTATAATTCTGTGGCCTTGTTACTAATTCCGCACTCACAATCGTCGGGTTAACCTCTAATACCGCACCGATAGTATTTTGGTGCTTCGAGAAAAGTAACGAAAAGCTTCAAACAGGTACCACACTGGACAATATAAAAACTTCGAACTTTCCACTACTTATTGTTAGATATGAAAAACATTGAAAACCCACTGAACAGTACAAAAACTCTGTACACCATACTAATGCCACACACGTACTGTCGCGTCACCTCGAGAAAAGTTACAAGTAAACATCGAAGAGTCCAGACGGAATTATGAACCGAATCGAAACGAATTCACCAGTATAAGTTGAGTCGTTCGAAGAGTAGATTCGATAGTTATACCATCGGGTCAAATTCGAAGTATAGGATACAAAGGATTCGATTCTGTTTGAAGCATTGATTCGAATTGGAAGTAACCAAAGAGAATTCGAGGCGTCGTATTAGTTCGTCCATAAATTTTTGTATTCTGTAAGAAGAATTCGTTCGTATAGAAAATAATGGTTCAGATTATTCGTATTCTTGGAAAAAAATTAACTCGAATAGGAAGAATTGAATCGGATTGGAACTCTCAATTCCTAATGCTCGGCGAAAAATTGAAACGAATAGGCGATGAAAGGTAGAACTGCCGCGGATAGGATGGGATAGGGAAAAACAAATAAAACCGAATATGAACGAATAGACAGATTGGAACGAAAAGATTCTCATCGAAATAACTTATACTCTATTCGTAAATCTAAAGAAACGGGATTCATAATATTCGTGATCATTACGCTCCAATTCTTTTCCAGTTGTTGGGAGAGGATCAGGGAGTGATGAATTGATTCCCTCCCAGTTATTTGAATTTTAGCTAGTAGCCGTGCCGGGTTTTTCGAAGCTCATTCAATCTCTTAACAATCGCACGCGTGTCCTCGTTCATTCATTGATTAATAATGCACGCGATAGAAATTTTTCTCCTGTACGTACTCAGATGTATGTTTATTTCCATACGTTACACTGTTTTTTTCCTCCATTGAACTAATCAGAGAATGTTTCGTCATGTGGGGTTAAAACATTCCCAGCGCAGCTCACCGCGATAAGTATGTATCATTATATGTAGCCCGAAGTCATAATTACACTCGTAACAATTATTATCGGTAGAATTTATGAAAAAGAAGAATGTGTATTGGTGTTGAGAGGTAAACTTTGAGCCATATATATCAATGCGTAGGGGCAATCAACTTCCTACGAAGTTAATGACGGAAAATTATGTGAAGATCTCACTTTATCTACCAAGTGAGGGGAATCAAACTATCGTCCGACCCAACTGCTCCTTGGAATTTCTAGACTATTCTGTCATTCAGACTACAGAATTCCGTACACCAAGGGATTTCGGATTCCGAATTTTGTTAGTCGAGTTTTATACCAACAGCCCCGGCCCCCTCTAATAATCGAATCGGTAATAGAATTAATACTATTTTTTTTTCTCCGGCACGCGAATTCCACGGTGCAGAGGCTAATTCTTACTAAATGGTTTAAATTTAACAAAGGTTAACGTGCCACTTAGCCGTGTAATCTAGAAATTATAGTCTTAGCCGTATCCTCTTTAAGTACAGGATTCCGAGCTACTCATTGCCAGTGTTCCAATCGTTATACGTATACGTATATCTCAACGTGACTCCTGCAATTTGGGCATAACAACCCAAGATACCATTCATCTTCAAGGCTTACTAAAAGTTGGCAAAGTTTCTATCACAAAATTGGCTACATCGTAATAAGTAGCTAATTACTTCAATCATTACTGTGCACGTGTTATCCACTCGACTCGAGTTTTACAGCGGAATAATGAATCAGGCCATATAATAAAAAGTAAATTTCTGATTTGATTCAAATAACCGCTGCAGTATTTCTTATCTCGTTCTAACTGCACACAGAGAAAAAAAAATGTACAATTGAATATAAAATTCCACAGAATCTGGGAATTCCAATTGGTGTTTTATTTCCAGTCCACACAAGAGTTCAGGGAACGTATCGCGTTTCTCGTCTAATGAGAATAATATGTTTCAGCTTGGAGCGTGAAACGGTGATGCAATACAGTGGAAAAAAAATAAGCTCGACGGAAGACGTTGGGAATTGTTTAAGATATTTACCACGATTGTTTTAACGTTCTATGGAAATAGTTCTGCTCAATCTCGTTGAAGATAAGAACGATTGATTTTGCAGGAACCGAGCTCACTGAGCCTAAGAACGTTTAGATATGCTACGTTACAAACAATAAACTTTAATTGGCTGAATTGACACAAATTTGACGCGCGTGGCTCGCGCTGTAATAGCGAATACGCAAATTACTCTTCTATTGCGTCGGCGTTGTTGAAAGTAACGTACTGCTGATTGCCATGCAAAACAGTTGGTAATTTAACCCGTTAGCTCTAAGCTAGTAGCCGTACTTCATGTTGTTGCTTCTCATCAGCCAAAAGGCAAAGATGAATCTCAGAGTATCCGACCGCTTAATGTAAAAGAGACTATAAACTTAGTGTCAATCCGATTAGTCGGGGACATTAATCTCCAAGCTCATATACGTGTCTCCAATTTAGATCGGCCCATCAAATTCGCCCTAATTGACGTTTCGTCCTGTTTCATTTCAGAGATAGAGATGCAATACTATCATGATGAATTATAGGCGTTGTTCCTGACTTCGATTAGTGCAGCACAAAGTTGAGCACAAGACTGTATCGCCAGATGTAACGAATAATTGAATAATTGAGCACAAGATGTAAACGAAGTAGTTATAAATATAATTATTGCACGTGTTGTTTTTAGAGACTCGTGCTACGTCTTCGTGAATGGTAATAAATCGTTGCGCAACGTAAACGCCATCGTCATAACCCCCCCGCCCCTGTTGTTAAATTTGAAAAAAACAAATTATGTAATGTCCAAAACACTTGTCAGAGTCCGTGACGACTGTAATTTTGGAGAAAAAAAATCGAACAATATTCGATGATAAATTTCGTTTTTACTCTTGAATATCAGTTGCTATTTTGCGGGTACTTGAAGACTTCCAAAACTGTGTACTGACATATCGGCTCAATAATGTTTACCACTTGTCTGATTCAGTTCGATGACTAGAGGGAAGTTCAAATCGGCGTCAGCTGTGTAATCAGCATATTGCTATTACTATCTTGTCTCATATGTATCGTGCAGAAAGTCATGTAATGTTTGTCGTTTTTTCAGTTACAATCGTCACATTCAATGATCATAATCTTGTTTGGTTCGTACTTCTAACTGTTAAATGATAATTAGCAATCGCATTGAATTTCATACTCAACGTCTTTCCGGCCTACCCACGTCAAGTATGCAAATAAGAAGATTACCTCCAGCGGTGATTTTTAATAATTAATAAAAGAAAAACATCGGTATTCTTTCATTGCTGTGATGGTGTGAATTCCTCAGGATACAGGGATTAGGTACTCGACGTAATTACTACAGACTGTGTGGTATATTACCAAGAAATTGGGATTCGGGAACGAAAGATGGAGAGCTGTGAATCATTTCTTTATCTCAGAATCTTGCAAGAGTTCATTCTATGGTGAGAATGTTTCACAGAACGATCAGGAGAACGCGTAGGAATGTTTTCCAAAGGAATTATCACCTAATTTCATGTTGTTTATTTCACTCTACCATTCCCTCACCTGAAATCATAATCCTTCCCACGATAAAAGAAATATCATTTGCTTTGATTATTTGCTTTGTTATGTGAAAAAATACGGTGAACTTTGAAATAAAGTGTGTGGTTCTCGAGGTTATAGGTTACCTGACCTAATATTGAATACCGGTTTTCCGAGCACACAACAATTTTCAGGTAGATTGTTAGAGATTGAGACAGAAATGTTTTTAGTAGTTTTAGATCCCTCGATGTTGAAGTGTTATCAATTCGTAGACAATGTTTGATGACCTGATGGACACTTGGACGGAACAGGGATCCAGATAAGAATTGATACGGAAACTTTCAGTTTTAACGCACAAGTTGCAAAGTCCGTCTTTTGATAACATCACAACCTTTCAGATAGATATTAAGAATATGGAATCCGGTGAATGATTTACCGTTTTTCATGAAGAATGTTATCTTGAGGGATTAGGTCATCCTTGACTTGACCTCTGGCGAAGTACATGTGGGACTAAATGAAAGATTGTGACTTTCTAGAATCTACGACTGCTCGTGGACATTTTCCAGAATAGTGGTTTAGAAAGATTGCGATGCCCTAATACCGAACACCGCAAGATCTTATTATACTCGTTTCAAAGCACTGTTGTAATCTTCGGTATTCGAGTCCATCGCTAATCTCAATACACAGACTTGGAAATACCGTAATTCTTTTGAGTTAAGAGCCTAACATTCTCATGAGTTATGCCAACAAAAGATATCGACTATCCATTGTGTTTCTCGTAACCGCATACCTCCATTATCCCTCAAATCTTCTATTTTTTTTTCTTTTGTAATTTTGGATGCGTAACAAAGAAAATAGTCTTACAAAACTGTGTTTCATAGATTCTTCACAGGAGGAGGTGTTACAGCTCATGGCAGTATCACACGAATCTGCATTGATCCGGAACCATGAAGTCCGGAGTCCAAATCACAATCATCAGCGATGTTTTTGAATAAACGAAGAGGCGCTGATTGAGTGAATTTTAATCATATCTCTGCGTGATGCAATGAGATTTGTCAGAAGATCAATATTTTATTAAGGGTCAGAGTGTATTTGCATAACATTTGGGTACTTGTGTGATAATTAGATGACCGTGGGTCAAAGACCGTGAGATATAGTCCGTCGATTATAATAGACAAATCATTATAATGTATGATGTGTTTTATATACTGCGTGAAACATCCCATCCTGCGATATATACAACAAAATATTCGACAAAATAAGACAAAAGCTATTTTATGGAAAACTGTGATATTTCTATTCAACTGCTGTCACATGACAGTTTCCGTCTACTGACAACAGTTCAGAGTCGATGTTCAAGTCTATCAGTCGAGTTTTCAAACATCACATCTTGCGTCTCGACTATATTATTCGATTCTGATTGTAAATATGTAGATCTGAAACTAGTTGCGCGTTAAAGCTACGACTTTCATCTAGTTATATCGTTGTCTATGAGCATTAGGGTTCACCAGCAGTGATCTGACGATAGACGAATCAATAACCACGATAAGATAACATTATCTAAAAGTGCTTTGAATTTATGGCTCTGATATAGCAAGTCACCCCACCAAGTACAGCTTTCCTTTACTCGATTAAACTTGACAATCTTTAATAAAATAGATACATTATTTTCTCCACCATGACGCACTATCTTTCCACTCAATGGTACCCTCGTGCTCGTCGCTCTCTTATCTCCATTCTCCATTTGTAACTTTGGACCGTCGATGATTCGACAACGGTTCCACTATCGTGCCGGAAATTGGATCTACTTTCTTTCGAATAATCTGGAACCAAAATGTCTGCGCTTTATCAGGGATGAGCTACTAGGAAAAGTTGAAAATTGCAACAATTGTGGAAGATTGATAGTCATCGTGATTCAAGAACTAATTGGTCTAATATCTGTCTGTATAAATCCAGAATCATTATCAGTTTTGTATAAATAATCAGAAATAGAGATTCGATAACATCGCTTCCTCAAGAATTCGAGTCTCGCGTTTTATAGTAGCGAATAGTTGAAATCGTGACTTATAGAATTAAGGCGCTAGCACACACGTTCACGATTCATTCTGATTAAATAATTGACCCCTGACAAAAGTTCGAAAAAGTTTGTGTATTGAAGCGAGGTGATCAAGTTGCATTTAATTAATATCGGGTGTACCGTCTCGTTGCGTAATGCGTTTTGTTGGCGCCGTTTTTCTTGAATGTGTGTGGTGACGCTGCACGCTTTCCGAGGGAGACGCTAACGTGGGAGGCACCCAGTCTCTGCGCGCCGCCAGTTTCGAATCAGACGCTCGTGTCGTCAAGCGCAGAACCACCGCATTATACTTCTGTCGTTATATCAAGACACAAGACTTTGACATCGGTTGGAAACATCGATTGAAAAAGCTGCGATCTATAAAAATCCGGTCAATCTTTATCCATAGAAATTATAGTTATACCTTTATTTCACTCTGCAGAGCCTGAATCAGTGTTATTTGAATCATAAGATTTGCCACTCTTTTTAATCCAGTGATATCGATAGCCCAATACTTAGAATAGTGGAAGAAGACAAAGGCGTCTTCAACGAGTGATACTAACTGACTTTTCTGTCAAAATTTGACCCGTAATTGACATTTCATTGTGCTTCATTGGGTTTGAGAGAAATTTTCGGCGTGGTCGTGCGCGTTCGGAGACTCTTTCCCTCCGAGGTCAATCACAGCAGTAGACGGCGTTGGCTGATTTGAATATCGAACGGCGGCAACTCGAAGCGAACAAAGAGCAACAGGTGAGAATGCATTTATATTTCAACTTTGACGTAGCTCGACATGTTTTTCTCATTTACTAATCGAGAAAATGGTGAATAATTATAAAAACGTGCGTCTACGCGACGGAAAAATTTTGGTCATCACGTAATTGACGTTGAGGAATATTCCCATGGATTAATTTTATGCCTTGACCGTGATGGACGTTAAATTTTAATTATTTGGTTAGTTGGTAGTAAAACTCGGTTTTACTACCGACAATTAACACAGTTTGTGTTGTGGAATGTGAAATTAGAATCCCGTTGCGTTATCATCGATCCTGTCCCATTTTTTGTAGTTTCAGCATTTTCATAATCTGGTTCACAAGATCTATCTTATTATCCAAACGACACTCACCATCAGTCTGTGATGGAACTCACTGTAGACGAGTATTCGCGCATGAACAAAGGACGCACGTGAAATTTTCTAAACTATCACGTGCGTCGTGAGAACGCGCTGATGTTTTTGGCGCCGAAGCAAAATCTGAGAATATACATACAAAGGTTTTGGCGCCAAAGACAACCCTGATTACCCGATAGACTGTGCAAATGTCAGATTATAAATTTGAGATCCTTCGCTGTCATAGAGGACTATCTCGTTCGTTGGAGACTATTCTAAACTATTGACGTGCAGGCCACGTTTGGTTTGCTTCGAGAGATAGTTCAAGAATGACCAATACGTCGATTGTCATCGCGACGCCTGCGGTGCACCTAATTGATTGAGTACACAGTCGAGTGGAAACCGCGCGCAACAGGTCAGACGTGTGGCCAAAACGGTGAATCGAATCCCCGATGTCGGACTTGGTGAAGAGGAATCTGAAGACCTTGTGTACATTCTGCGTCTCGTGTGTTCGAAGTCGATGCATGGTCAAGGTTGCCTGATCTATTTATTGCTGGGCTAAGTATATTTAACAACTTTATGGGAATTAGGAGACAGAAGGCATCTGGACTTTTACTCGAAATATGATTCAGCGGCGAGTACCAACGCAGTTGTTTCCTTACTTCAATTTCACTTGTACTAGCCAAAAATATTCTGGCAGAGTTAAGTAGCGATTAACCAGTTCCTGGCCAACGTAAAATGGTTTTTTTTTTTAAAGCTCTAACAACTTGCGTTAAACATCTGGTTGAATCCCACGCAGGTAGAAATAGACATAACATAGTCCGGTCACAATTTACGATTGGTGTTGATTCGCACGCGGGCGGCGATAATCATTTTCTGAGCCAACGTCCAGCGGATGAAATAGAATTGGACAGGGAAGGTAGCGACTTCTAGGAATAGGGTGAGACTGGATCGAGAATGTGTTGTCTTTTTCATTATTGAAAAATCGGAACCGGTCTTCACGGACACTGATTAACCTTTCAGTATGACAATATCAGAGTTTTAAAATACCGGCATCTGACAATGAGACTGACACAGGTAATAAATATCATCAGCCTAGAAAGTTTTATTCTTGTCCTACATCGAGAGAATGTTAATTACCGTATTGATAAACTTGCATGCTCCACCTTGGAGCGAAGATCGAGACAGCTTACCTCGCCTGACCTCACTCAACAGAGAGTTAAGAATTGACGGAAAAACGAACGTTACTCAATATTGAATTCTCTGTGGTCTCAAGACCGCTTATTATGCGCGGAGTTGAACCTGAGATCGATAAACACACGCCTCAAGGGCATGTTCACTCTAGATTACAGGGAGCAATGGGAGTTCATATTCTCTGGACATACGATCGCTTCGTCGACTCATGACAGCCTCAGTCTCGACACAGATTGCCAGGTTCACAGGATTAGAGAAAAACAAGAGATTCTGTGAAACCCCGATGCCGAGACGTTTCATAGTGCGTCGAAGGCTACAGCAACTGAAGCGTCTCAAGTGTCTCATATTTATGCTGATTTGGAACTGGAGTATGATCGGTAGATTTAGCAATACATTATTTTTCCGATGTTGAAACTTGTGATTTGACGTGGATATCGTTCCGATATGTACAAATAAGACTCAAATGACCCAAGGGTTATTCTTACAAACGACATTGATCAACATGTTATGTCGATGAATAGAAAGTTCATATGAGAGATAGGTAATACTCCTTTGAGATAGTCCAGTGACGTTTGCTGATTGAGACGTATATGAGACGTAAGGCTTTGATCGCCTCGGTTTGTTTTCAAAGTGTACAATACGAAGCAAAGTTATTTTTCTCAGAGGCTGAAGTCGAGATTCTAGACAGGTGTTTGTAAAAATGGAACAAAACGTGAATAGAAGAATGAGAAAAAAAGAACGTGAACAATTAACAGTCCGTCGACATTTCTCTCTAGAATTCAAACACAGGGTTCTCTGTAATTCAACAACGATTATCTCGCTTATAGTAATATTAGCAGTGATGACTTTCTCATTGTACACCGCGCTGTGTTCTATAATGATAGAATTAGGCGAAGACATAATTATCCGAACACTTGACTCGACTGTGATAATTACTCCTGGATACGGGATCGCGGGTTTAGTCAATTTCGTCTAGGTACAAGGCGAGCACATAATAATCGCTTCAGGACATTCGGCTCAAGTATAGTGTTGACGAAACCTGTGACGACAATGATTAGAGCTCATAGGATCCAGAATTTCTCTTTCACATAGCTGAATTGGGTTGGGTTCGTGGACACGTCATATAAAGGTACCATTAGTAAATACACGTGCTGGAATTATTAGCGGACTTTTAGACTTTACTCGATACGAATTTGATGGATGCCACTCAGCTGTCAATCAGCATCAACACACAGAACTTAACGAAGTTCATAGAGTCTTTGATCGATGGTTAAGCCTGCCCAATATATCACACACTTCACTCTTATCAAGTCTTAGGCTTGAATTTATTGGTCCTTGTTGCACCTTATAAGTTATAGCGGTAAAAAGTGGACACCTGCTGTGTTTGGGAACAAAGAAATCACCACTATCTTCATGCTTATTCACGCGACAACTGATATTGATAGTTAACATACCGAGTGAGACATTATGGGCTTGGGACCGAAGCAATTGATCGAAAAACTGTCATCTCCAACAACGTAATTCTTGGAATTAGATTAGAGAACACCTACCGGTGTTAACCTCTCAGAATTTATCCCATACTTCACATTGTTGATCGAGCGAATAGCTGAATTGATGCTTTCTATGGTCGGTCGCCAAAATACAACCGATAAAGGAACAGCATGAAGATTTGGCCTTCTAGGTGCGGGTTATTATTAGCTAAATTATCTTCACCGGGATATCAAGTGCCATATGCTATCGAAAATCTACGATACTTTCACATGATATACATCTTTGAAAACATTGGACACCACACGTTGTACAAACTTGGGGAATACGGCTGGGAATGGTACTCTGAACTGTTGTTCTCTAGTTTGGTTCTGACTGTCGTTCAGCTGCAGGTTGTTATTCATAGTAAAACAGTGAATGTTGTTACTGATCATGTTGACCGCATATGCGTCTTGGTCTTTTTCTAATGGTCTCAATAACATTGTTTGTTTCAGATTTTGATCGAGCGTGATAATAGCGTCAATCGACGCCTTCGTGGTATCGACCGTCGAGACTATCTCAGGCCTAGGCGCGGATATGAGGGATTCGCAGACCAATGGACACGGTGGGTTATTAGCCTGAATAACTATGAAATTGTTCACTGCACGCCTTACAATTTGCAGAAATTATCTATAATAATTGGAGGTATTACCGGTCTGGTACGTTCACGGTATTTTTTACTGCATCATGATTCGATTTCGTAATCAGCCAATCATGACACCACAGTGTTTGTGTGTTTCATCGAGGATGCCCTTTCTCGAATCCGATTGAGTACAAGTGCATCGACAATCGATATTTAGAATTCAAACATCATCCGCAGGTGTGTCATCTGTTTGTTACCTGATCTTCAATGACCCAGATTCCACTTTCGGAACCTTCGCAGTACGCATATTAATTTATACAACTGGTCGAACGTTCAATTTTCTGTCATTCTCGACGTTTCTTTGTCGAACATGTTCGGATCATATTTCGTATCATATTATAACTTTTGCGCAACGAGTGAAGCATTCGTCACGTGCTGATGCAACTCCACGTTGTAGCGTCGGTATCGCACTTGTTGAGTTTTCCATACACTACCGCGATTACTGTTAGTAAATATCTGCATAACTGGAAAGTGATTTTTTTCCGATTAGCGCCGAGCCCGGGGGATCGCCCAGATGTTGTCGAATCGAATAACAGCCGTTGATAATGTCAAACGAGTCGTAAAAAACTTAGAATCTCATTATTCCGCTCATATCAACTATTTATCTTTCACAATTTCCGGCCCACAAGTAAGAAATGCTTTTCAAAGCGTTATCGTCGCGACACGTAGGCCAAGATTACGGTCGGTTTGACGGTCAGTCTCCTAAACACACCCGTCCTCCAATATCCGGTGGAAGTCAGACCAAGCCCGAGATATCTAGGGTTCAATTAGCATGAGATAAATCAGAGACCCCGGTCGAAAACGGAGCCACGCATTTAGTGGTCACAGACGGTTGCCACGCGGTCAGTAGACACCGTAGATTAGTGGTCGGTTCTCGACCGATGCGAAGGGATGAGACATAAAGGGCTTCAATTTCTTTCGGCGAATTTGAGGTACTTGAACGCTATTAACAATAGACGGAAGGTAAACGGAGGCTTGATCAACGGATGGAATTCAATTAAGCCAATCAGGAATTATACTTGGCTTAACGTCCCCGAGCAAGTTGTGTAACGGTGATAGCATATAGGTATGTAATACCTACTCGAGACGAGGTCCGTTGACTTATCAGGGTACGAAGGTGGCTAATTTCTTGAAATTTCAAACGAACCGTTCAGAACTATCGTTTTCCTATAGTTACCAGAATGTAAACATTAGCAGGTGTGAATCCACGTTCATATATGGATAACGGAAGGGAATCATTGTTATCTGGATATTTGAACGCCCTCGAGGGTATAATCACACTGTGACGTAGGTGTCAACAAGATTGTTTATCAACGAGCTCAACGTTACGTTGTACAAGGTTCAATGTTACTACCCAAGGTTTACACGTGCCTGCAGACATCAGAAATCGAAGAAAAGAAAATCACAATGTTCCTTGGATAAGAGCCTTTTTGAGAAGAGTATAACTCGACTAATTGAGAAGACCGTAATTGCAGTCTGAGTCACGAAATAACAACTTTTCATTGTCTGTCAGAGGTATTCAGAGTACATAACTTTTTCAATGTGTTGTTTTTGTTATTGGATCACCAATTTGTTGGGAATTTCGTTTTTCAAATATCAATGAGATAATTGTTGAGGGTAAAAAATTAGAGCTCGTTACACCTATTCAAATATAAATTCAATTGTCGCGATTGATCCTTTGTGCACCGATACTTGACCTTTGCTATTTTGATTGAAATCCTATTGGCCAGCTGGTATACATTTATGTCCACACCACATGTTATTTGATTTACGTTTTCTCTCCGTGTCTGTGTTGTACATTCACATTGATAAATACAGACAACTAAATAAATAGGTGATTAGATAATTACGTGAAGGAAATCGGATGATACAATTGCGAGAGTGTGATATGACAGAGAAAGAGAAGAGAGAAAGAGCTGGCGATTGTACGTCACACTCTGACCTAATTGCCATGAGCGCAGTTCGAGGCGCGTTTGTCGTATCCGCGAATCGGAGCTTCTCACGAGACACACCCACTTGTTGCGCAAAGAGAGTTTATACAGGCTTCTGGCGTCACAGGCACTCCTCCAGGCTTGAATAGCAATCGTGTTAAATTATCGAATAACATGAGTTGGGTGCCAAGTGTCACATCGATAACCGCGATTATTACAATGTCAGTATTCCATATACGTTCGTAGTCGTTCCTTAACACCACATGTACTTTACTCATGAGTTCTTTTTTCTTCATGCAATGAATAACGAGAAAGGTAAGGTCAGGATGCGTATGATTGTGACATGAAAAAACTGATATCCTCCTCCGATGGTCGCGATAAATGATTGTCCACATTTCTCTATAGTTTTTTCTTTATCTCATTATTACGAAATGGTAAACTGAACTCGTGGCCAGCGGACAATGTGTTGGAAACGATGTAAGTATTGGATTTTATTGCACAAATTGCTTGGGTTGGGTTCAAAACAACGTGTCAAAGGATAAGAGGAGCAGCAATTAATCAACAATAAGTCTCAGTTAAATGGGTCCAAGGCGTTTATCAAGATGCGCAGTTCGTTTGCATAACGAAAGATCCTTCAAACTTGGCGGGTAAATCCCGAGTGGCAAATAGCTTGATTGCACAGTTTATAGACTATGAAAACAAGCTCATTGCTCGGATAAGATTTTCATTCTTCGGTGAATCCCACTCACTTCAATAAAGGGTGATACTTGTCTCACATGTAGCAAAATTTAATACATACTTGGGAATGATGTATTCGCACGAAAAAACATTCAGCTTCGTGGAATCAATTATAGGTTCACAATTTCTTACAAAACGCATTCAATGGCAATCATGGATCGTAAACTCGATAATGATCACGAAAACAGGCTGATAAATTATACAGGATTCATAGCCGCAGTCTAAGCATACGAAAAATGCAAAGAATTGCTGCCTGAAGGTATCGGTTTTGCACTAAGCAAAACCATCCACAGTGCACTGGATGAACCAAGTTTCCGTTGACCTTGTGTAGCTAGAGAGAAAGGCGACCTTAAATCAAATCGAATTCTGCTATTGCATTATCAAGTTGTATGTGAGCACAAAAAAAAATTATCTATCACCAAGTTAATTTGATTCAAACCAAGAAGATGAGTTACTTGTATATCATCGAGTAAATGTGAACTAGGATCGAATGAGATATCATAGCATGAAACAAAGTTTTTTAGATTAAAATATATTCACATAATCGGGATTAGTCAAATTAAGTGTACTTTTTTTTACCTCAAGTAAAATCCGTCAAGTAAATAGATTCACTTGGTACTTCTCATCACGATTGGAATGTTAATATTGAATCCAAAATGAACATGTTCCACAAAAGTACTGCTTCTTTCGATCTCTCTTCAAAATAGCAAACATCGAAATAATTGAAAGTATAATAATTAACTCAATAATGAAAATTGAATCTTCAACAAGGTCTGCAAGTTTTTACTCCTGAATCACCACAGTTCATTTTCAGGTCGACGTCCAGATGTGTGTTTACTGTACGAATGAATATTTATTTTTACGAATTAAGTTTCAATCGGCATGAAATTTTTCGTTCCAAAATGGTATCTGATAAGATTAGATTTTTAAATCAATCAATGACAATTCTTATCATATTTCCTGTAGTTCGCGCCGATTTACTTACATATAGGTACTAAATATTTTTTCTGAGCTTGAAGTTGAAATATTTTTTCTGAGCTTGAAGAGTCTGAGTGGGAAGTTCAAGGGCAGATTCATTAAATTCAGTCGAATTAGTCGTTTGGTCGAGGTCGCTTATCTTAAGATGTTCAGTGTTCAAAATTCAGCAATAGGTATATTACAGGCAGGCGGTAGGTGACGTTTATTACGTCGAATCGTCTACTTCTTTTAGCAATCAATGTGATTGGTATTGACGTTGAATTACCAGCAATATTTTCACATACCTTATATAGAAAAATGTCCATTTCCGCTCACTTTCCTATTATGAGCTGCTCAATAAATTCTATCATAATGAACGGCCCGACGTTCAAGGACGACAAAGTGTGGGCGTCGTTGTTTGATATTCACAAATATTCATACAGTGTGAATAAATATCAGGGAGTCTAATTCTAATAACGTAAATGTGATGTGGAAGAACGTTCCGCAATTTGAACAGCGACATTTGATTTGCAATACGTCTGTGTCAATATACATATTCTGACTCGGGGTCGATACAGTTGCGAGAAGTTCGTAAACGTTAATTATGAGCCCGAGGCAGGCCACTTTCAGGTCGGACTATTCGGTGAAATTGTCCACGTTTTTTGGATATTATTATGCAAACGAAGAGGACATAAACATAAATCGGGATTTTCGGAAGAATGACTCTACACAAGTTAAAATATGCTCTAATTATCATTGCCATACTGCATGTCAAGTTATGCTAATTGTCGTTAAGGCGGAATTCAACAGAGCAGACTATATAAAACGAAGAATAGCTTCGGGGCTGGTGTCCAACACCCGATGAATCATCTTCACGCTCTTCTGGTTATTCTTCTCGTATTTACCAATTGCGGTTTCTCCGAATCATGGAAATTATTCAACGAAATTATCGCACATAAGACAGCAGTAAAAGTTTTAGTCTTCCCACCGCTTGCGCCTCCAGAGTAAAAATTCTACGCCATTAGAACAACTGGTCGTTAATCATCTCTGCAAAATCACAATTCCAGGTGGTTCAACGTTGAAATAATTCCCAAGATCTCAGGCTCAAAGGCAATCATCGAAGAATGATAGCAGCAACCAGGAAGACGAAACTGAATACCGAAAGAGTATCGTATCTGGCTTAGAATTAGTTGAGCCCTATAGTGTACGTTGCCGTATTTCACGATGACTCGGCGTGTCTAGCGAGTATACGGGTCATTGGCCCAGGGCTGAGTCCACGCACGTGAGTTTGGAATGTAGCAAGTTCCGCGCGTCTTTACTTAATTACAATCAACACGTGTAAGAAATATTGAGTGTAGGTAGTCCTCAAGCGCGCCCTTAATCGTAGAAGGTAGTGTTAGCCAACCGGCTGCAACCGATAAGTGGTTGCTCACTAAAGACTGCACTACTCGGTATTATACTTGCTGGAAAGCACATCTCGGACGAGTCTAGAGACGAGGGGTGTTGGAGTGTTGGACGCGGTCAGATTCTCAAGGACTGATCTTGGAATTGCTGGCTATGGGGTCGTTGGAATGTAAAAAGAAAGTGAATACCGTGCCAGTGGCGCCAAGATATGGAAGCAGTTTCAGTCGACACGGGAAAACCGCCCTGGTGACTCCTAATTATTACGTACAAGTACTTCGATAATCACCAGACAGTCGATGATCAAAAAGTCCCAATCAAGTACCTAAATGATCGATAGCACTCAGAATCGAGGACGCCACTATGATGCCAATGATAAGCTGAACCATGAATCATCCTCATACCCCGTTTCCCCTCCAGCAAGATTAATTCACCTACGCATCTGAAGATCGTGAATTTATACGATAAGATTAAAACGTAATATTTGTATTGTCGTCAAGATTTCCTGACCGTCTTGAGCACGAAGAGGGTAGTATTTTAATTATTGGGCTAGCTGAACTTGGTGAAGGGTCGAAGGGTGGTTTGAGTTTGACCCTAGCTTACTCGAAGTGAAGATTTGAACTAAATAACTATACCACAAGTACGAGAGTCTGGACCACATATTTTCCAGTCCGTGTATAAAAGCCGAGACAGCCGCTGTGGAGCCGCCAGTCGTGAGTTGTTCTTGAAATTAAAAGAATCAACGATACCCTGTGCCGTTTCGTTTTTGCTGCTGCAGTTGCACCGTGCACTCTTCACGGCACCGCAGGAATCTAGCTTAAAGTTATTATTTTTGTTTGTTGATTAGGCAAAATTTTGTATGACTCATTACTCGTAGAGAGGGGCTGCACGCGAGCTTTACCGTCAGCTTCAACGAAGGCGGGCAGAAACCGATTAACGAATATCATTATAAATTGACGAATTAGGTTTCGTGACTAGAAGATAGAATCACATAAAAGACTATCTATAAAAACCTTGTCTCGTCCGGCAGAGTTGTCAGTCTTTAGTTCTACTTGAATTAAACAGAATCTAGCGTACTCTCGTGTCTTTTAAACCCAGTTGAAACTCTGAGGACACTTGAAATCGGACAAGAGTAATCATTTATTCTCACTTTTTCTTCCGAGCAACGGGCGTTATATGGTTAACGTATACCCCTCACAGTTGCAACGGAACAAAAACACTCACGAATCGTTTTATCGTTTTTCAGTGGAGGTCAATGGCAAGGAGTTGAACGGCAAGCATTTATTATCGAACGAGAAGGACGCCGAGGTCGCCAAGGACATCAAGAATGGGAAAGAAAGTGATGCAGTCCAAAGTGCGATGGGTAACTTTGGTAGATGGCAGCTACTCGTCTGTCTTGCGATATCCCTGGTCAAATTTCCGGTCGCTTGGCATCAGCTAGCCATAGTGTTCATGGCACCACAGCCAAGCTTCGAATGTGTGCTTCCGAACAGTACATCCTCAGATAAGGACAAATGTATGGTGAACGTTAACGGCAGCCAGGAAGCCTGCACGAAGTGGGAATACGACAGAAGCATCTTTCCAGAGACGATCATAACTCAGGTATTATTCATAACTGCCTATGCTAGCTGTACGAATATGTATTAAGCCTTCTTCTAGTGGCGTGTGGCATAGATAATCAGAAAACATTTTGATGTTTTTTTTAATCTTGATTTATGCATTTGGCCGGCGTTTAAACAGACTGCTGGCGACGTCATTGAATATTTAATGTCTTCATAGGATCGTGCACTCAATAATTTAGTACCCGCATCGCTGACCATGAATAACTCTATTTACTCACTCACTTATGAAATCGATTGAATAACCAAAGACAAAGGGTGTGTGCTGCTTGTTACTACACACAATACAAAAATTTTGTATTTCAGAAAATCCGCTCTAGTATTGTGTTAAGTTTGTGTTAATTTGAACAAAATAAATTTTTACCATTTACTGAATAACAGAAGTATTGAATTAATGCAAAAATGACACATACATTTGTGTCGTTTGTCTAGAAGACTAAATTTACTACTTAGTAGTAGATGATCTCGGTTTTAACCACTTAAAAACACTTCAATCCATTTTTCAGTGGGACTTGGTTTGTAGCCGAGCGCTTTTCGCCGATATTTTGCAGTCACTCCTCATGTTTGGTGTCCTCATCGGAAATATCGTCTTCGGCAGCCTAGCAGACAGGTAAAATATAATTTCACACGCCCTTAATCTAAAGTTTAATAACAAAAATTTCTACAGTTCAAGGAATATACGTGATAATTTTGTTGCTATTCGTCAGGTTTGGCCGTAAAAAACCCTTGGTGGGTTCCGTGGTAATTCAAGTCGTCGCCGGAATCGGCTGCGCCGTTGTTCCGTGGTTTCCTGCCCTTCTAGTTCTGAAATTACTCAGTGCATTGGCTACCGGAGGCACAATGGTCACCAGCTACGTTATCTGTAAGCTATTCTTAATCAATCTTTTTCCTTTGTTTTTATCTTTGTTGTACCTCACATTCCTTTTTTTGTTCCTCAGGCATGGAGATTGTGGGAACAAAGTGGCGAGCACCAATCACAGTTCTGTACCAAATACCTTACAGTTTGGGACACATGTCATTAGGAGGTTTAGCGTACTGGTTCCGTCACTGGGAGCATCTTCAACTCGCCATAACTCTGCCGTCCATAATTTTGTTGGGTTATTGGTGGGTCGTGCCTGAATCACCAAGGTGGCTTCTCGCCATAGGCAAGCAAAGAGCTGCTTGTCAAATACTTGAAAGAGCTGCCAAGATTAACAAAATCAAAGGCAATGATATTCCGGATATGATGAGGAAACACTGTCTTCATCAGGTAACGAAAATCAAGGTTCTCGATTCTGTGAAAAAATGCAGCCTGCAATTCTCAATTATGTGAATCCCTGATTTTTTCAGAACTCCAAGCACACAGGCCCGGTCCACAGTCCATCTTTCCTGGACCTGTTCAGGACGCCCAACATGCGCACCAAGTCGCTAGCCATATTCTTCAACTGGATGATCTGTGGGATGGGATTATTCGGGATGACGCAGTACCTGGGGCAAGTTGGAGGCGACATATTTGTGAACGTCGCTGTATCTGGAGCCACCCAGATTCCTGGAAACTTAGTGTCTTTATGGGCCATGAGTGCTCTGGGGCGAAGAACGACCCTGATTGCCAGTAACACTGTGGCGGGAGTCGCTAGTCTATTACTTATCGCTGTTTCCCAAGGTATGAAAATGACATGAAAAAAAATGACAGTCAAGAGTTTCTGCATGGTGGTTGTTCGGAGCTGATGATACGATTAGGTTAAACACAATTTTAGCCAAATCTAGGTTGACCTTATCTAATTGACCCTTCCGTTAGAGGTTATGAGAGACATCTTGTTGTTTCACAAGTTGCAGCCATTAGACTGACTACTAATTGTCTTGAAAAAATTAGTTGATTGCTGTTATTAAATTGCCCTAATAAGCGGTTCGGCCAGTTTATAACAATTAAACGCAATCATGTCGTCGATGCAGTTAATCGTTGTGCTTGAACTTCGAACGTGTTCTTAAAATTCAACTTTTGTCTGTATTTCAGAAACGGCGTGGCTCAGGCTGCTTTTAGCGTGCTTTGGCATCGTTGGTATGTCAGTGTCGTTCACCACAGTCTACCTTTTCTCCGGAGAGATTTTCCCCACGGTTGTACGAAACATCGGGGTTGGTACCAGCAGCATGTGTGCAAGAATAGGATCAATGGTTGCACCGTTTGTTGTTTCATTGGTGAGTCATAACCGAGATTGCAAATATGACCAGTGAATAAAATAATGTAAACTATCAATTAGACTTACATATTTCACAATTCTCTGAGCTCAGTCACGGTGATGTAATTCGCAATTTTTATAAACGTCACCACATTTATTGACATTCATTATATTGCAAGTAGACCGGGGTCAGATGGTACACAGACTCGCGCAAAGCGTTATTCTATTTTCGCGTATGACAAAAGCGAGTACGAAGAGCAATGAGGTTTATCTAGTGTCAATATTTTTCACAAACTTATGACATTTTACACCGCATTATCGCGAGAATGGATGAATAGAGATAAAATGTTTTAGGGCCGTGTTCATCATCACTGGATGCCACCGGTTGTTTTTGGCGTTCTACCTTTGATGGGAGCTGTGCTATGTTACTTTTTGCCTGAAACCACGGGGTGTAAATTGCCCGAAACCCTCGAGGATGGTGAGGAGTTTGGAAAGTAAGTAATTGTCGGATCGGTAAAATTAATTTCTAATGCATACCTGACTGTTAATTCTGTACAATAAAAAAAAACGTCCTTCATTTTTCAGAAAAATAAGTGAATCCGCGAGACGGAAAGAGGCTGAGGCTGAAGCTGCGTTATGATGAAAGACTGCTAAAATTAATTAATAATATTATTAATTATGAAGAAAAAAAACACACACCCGAATAAAAATAAACCGGAAAGTGCAAGAAACACTGCAGTAAAATAGGGAAGGCAATGAGGTGAAATTACAATAAATAATGATAGGAAATATTGCTAGCTAAAGTATACTGTTCTCAGATAGAAAGTAAGAATCATTCCACCTCTCTATTTATTACACCGCATTACTTTGGTGATATTAAACAATTTTCATCGGTATCTCCACATGCATGATGAAATGTTAGTTGCTAATATTAGAACATGGAAGTATCTAATCAATTTCGACCAGAACTCCACAACAAAAGTCATAGTTCATGAAATTGTAAAATAATTTCAAAATTAATCCATTTTTAATATTGTCATGTTAATATTTATAAGAAGACAGTTCATTTGATGTTATTATTTGTAAGAGGGTTCAATATTGACCTTAAATTGTATTCTTGAACGTTAATTTTGTTTCATGTGTATCATGACAAGTCGATTACCAACTTATGCTGAAAACCCGGTTTACAATACAAGTTAAGATTGCTTACAGCATTCATCTCTTTTTAAATCTACTTACAATAGACAATTATATGCAATTCTTTGCCAATTTTCGTCTACCTTTTACGCAGATGGTGACATCGGAAACATTTTAAACGCTGAGCAGTCATACTTTTCGTTTGCGTATGAAACCGAATTACTGTTCGAGGTGTATTATGCACGAATGTAAAATAGACAGTGCAGCAGGAAAATATGTTTATAATGCGAGGGCATAGTCATGATTGTACACATGATCAGATAATATTTTAATACGTATCTATGTAACGTCCATGTTCATGTAAATAAATACGTTGTTTTACAATACATAATTTCTTTTCTACCTATACGATCGATTTTCAAATAACTGTAAATGCAAATAACCTTCGAAACTGTATGAAGGTTCTACTGAAAAAATCGGGAATAACGCGATGCCTTCTTCAGATATCGTATAATATTTTATTCAATTCTTTCGAAGTCATTTACACCACCCCATAGATATATGACGTCTATACAGAGTGCCAAAAGAGCAGAAACATGCTGTCGCATTGATCGAGATTGGCTACTAACAATTAGTTTTTCTGTCTAACGTATCATGGCGGCGTGCACCAGCCAACATGAGCCTGCGAGGATCGAGATCAAGACTGCGCCTAATGTCATGCAACTCAGCATACATGATGTTTTTCGAGTGGTAAATCTGAGACTAGTAATCAACCGGGTAGTTTCATGTACCTACGTCGATGATCTCAAGGACACAATCTGTGGATTGAATGATGGTGAAATTTCTAATCCTGGTCGAATCCATAACACGGTATATGGAAGGATTACGAATGAATGGAAATTCGTATGTTTATCATTGGATGTTTTCATCAAATCAAAATGCCGGAATCTTGATATCCCAGGGAATTGAGCTTAGACGCCAGTATTGGCCCTGATCCAGTCACGGCAGTCGGGAACGCGAGCGTAAATTCCAGGGAAGTTGGGTCGGGCGCAACCGTTAGCCCAGGAAACGACACCTAAGAGTTGTCCATTGATGACGAAAGGGCCTCCGGAATCTCCGTCGCAAGCAACTCGGCCTCCGTTCAGGTAACCGGCGCACAGCATGTTCCCAGTAATATGACCAAGGTAGGAAGTGCTTCAGAAACCCTGGTCTACAACGGGCAACCAAACCAGCAGCAATGCATTGGTCAAGGTGTTACTATGTTCCGAAGTAGTTCCCGATCCAGGAACGACCCCGTAGGAACCAGCGGGAACGGATGCTCCTTGGGCTGGCAAAGCAACGGGACGGACTGAGTCGACGTTGAGACGAAAGGAGCTGAAACTCTGAGAAGGGAGATATCGTTGTCACCGCCGACTAGCTGGAAGTTGGGGTGGTTGATCACCAGGTTGACTCCGCGAACTTGGCCTCCCATATGACGGCGTTCGATACCAGCGTGCAGAGCCAAAGTTTCAGCGGCCCGACTGAAGGTGCAGTGAGCGGCACTGCCATGACGGCCCAGGTGCTCGAGATGAGGGCAGCCCCACAGACGTGAACGACTCTGTGAAGGAGACTGAGTTGCCATGGGACATCTTGGATTCTAGCAACAGAACCACCAACGATACGACCGGCGAGTTCATTTGTCTCAGCGACTTCTGACAGATTAAAAATGTCTTTTAGATAACTGACTTCTTCACCGCCGCATTGTGAAGATTCTAACGCCCCAGGTTATAGAAATTAGAGTAGAAATGCATACAAGATGTTTTGTAATCGTGAGAACTTTCGAAAGTCTAAGCTATCCGAGCCATTGATACTGTTCAAAAATCATTCTTCAAATTAGATCGAATTAGGGAAGATTTATGAACTCGAAAGATCGTAGTTTTTATGAGAACTCAAATTTTTTTTCAATTGGCTTACCGCCGTAGGTGACAGCTGAAAGCGCTAATACCAGAGCCAGGAATCTGAACGTGTCGGTAATTGATGCTCCTGATTTGATTGTTTGCCAATTTATACTCGCAAGAAATCTGGGAGATTGATCCGTTATCGAAAAATAACTATATTCTTATCTCATACAAAACACGAGACATTGTCGGCGCCGATTCTATATCAGGTTGCCAAACCCATTGCATTCAACTCACAGTGCTTTAATTCGGTAACGGGATTAAGGAATTGATTGATTGTTATATCTGATTGTCAAAATGTCTAAATCACGATTGACTAATCAGAATGATGTTCGGCTATCAATGCGACGTATGAATTCAACCGAATGATGACGTTTAAAACTCGAGAGAATTCGATTACCTGCAGGTTCAACTTGGCCTCGGATTCTGCTTAGCGTCGTATAGAGTCGTAACGTAGTAGAGTATGTGCAGTGCCAAGAGCCAAAACGTGTTGCGAAATTAAGCTAGTCGGAAACTTACAGGAGTGTTCCGGTAAGGATTCATAGTTGAGCATCATGCGTGTGCCTCTGAGATTTAGATATACGCCTGATACATGCAACTCAGTGTACATGATGTTTTCTCGATGACAGATGCTCGGCCGTTAGTAGAAATTGACTGTCAAATCGTCGCCTCAGAGTCGGTTTGCCCTACATCCAGGTAATACCGGAAATTTCTACTTCGGAGCCTAATGACATCTTTTAGAAAGTTATTTTTGATGTAGCAGTTCATTTTTTCGAAAGTGGTATCAATTTGTTTTAGTTTCTCGAAAAGAATTGAATTATTGTCATCCTCATCGCAATATAAAGTTGTATCATAAAAACCAATTTCGGTACCAAATGGTCTGTAGGGCAAATCAACTCTGAGGCGACGAAATGTGGAAGACGCTGATCTTGTTCTAGCCTTGATTCTGGCGGGGGCCCTAAAGGGAAATAGTAATGTGAGTGTATCAGCCCTGGCTAGCCTCTTACATTTGTCAGTCAATTTCTCTATGGGCAATCGGGTTACCTTCCGCCTCATGTTTGTGAGTAGCGTAGACCATGAATCTTACGACATGTTAGACAGTCGGTGTGCCTGAAACCGGAAATTGGAGTTATGCCTCATTCACTGAGCATGGGGGCAACTCTGGTTGCCTGCTTCAGGCGCAAGTACAACGTGAAAAATCATTATTGTAGGCTTGGAGATATGAATGAAAATCCGTTCATTCATTTGTAACGTATTTATTATCATCAACACTGGTACCGAAAATGATCGCCGTTTAATAAAATCTGGAATCATGACTATTCAGAGACGTCAACTCAGACACCAGTGCTGATCCTTATCCAATTCCGGTGGACGGCAACGCGCGTATAGACTCCAGGGAAGTTGGGACGAGCGCAACCTACACCCCAGGATACGATGCCGACGAGTTGTCCGTTGATGACATAAGGATCTCCGGAATCTCCCTGGCAAACGTCTCGACCTCCATTCAAGTAACCGGCACACAACATGTTCCTAGTAATGCTACCGAAGTAGGCTGCGTTGCAGACAGCCTGGGACACAACGGGTAGCCAAACCAGCTTCAGCTCAACTGGT
The DNA here is from genome assembly GCA_018420115.1 of Euura saliciscinereae. Taxonomy (NCBI): domain Eukaryota; kingdom Metazoa; phylum Arthropoda; class Insecta; order Hymenoptera; family Tenthredinidae; genus Euura; species Euura saliciscinereae. The sequence continues at coordinate 6,572 of JAFFZH010007255.1, read as the reverse complement.
AAGGAGCTAGATCCTTCCCGTTCAGTTCCCCATCCAGAAACGATACCATAGGCACCAGTACTGACTCGTGCACCTTGCTCTGGCAGAACAACGGCACGGACGCTGGTGCCCAGAGAAAATGCAGGGGAGACTCTGAGAAGGGAGATGTCATGGTCGATGGTTCTGGCGTTGAACTTGGGGTGGTTGATCACCAGGCTGACTTGGCGAACTTGTCCTCCAGACAGACGGTTGGCAGTTCCAGCAAGCAGAGTCAATTCTGAGACACTCTGACCAACGGTGCAGTGCCCTGCGGACACGACCCAGGTGGCAGAGATGAGGGTACTTCCGCAGATGTGATCGTTGTTACGACGAAGACTAAGTTGCCATGGGACGAAATTGATTATGGGGTTGGTACCACCGACGATACCGTTGGCGAGTACTTCCGACTCGCGGATCTCTGAAGAATTGAGAATATTCGTTAGATACCAGGGACTTGTAGGTACTTCCGCATTACTAGGATTCGAATATTTAAAGTGAGACACTTGTGCTAGGATTTCTTCCATATTGAATACTGGGGTACCGTTAGTTGTTGCGAGGTAACATTTTTGACAGTTCGCAAATTCATCTCCAAATTAGGTTCAACGAAAATAGGATAGTTCAATAAGATATCAGATTTTTTTCTCAAAGTTACGCACCGCCGTTGGTGACAGCTGATAGTGCCAATACCAGAATCAAGAATTGGAACACGTCGGTAATAGATGATGGTGACTTGATGGTTCTCTCTTTTGTATCCGTAGGACGCTATGAATGTCGTTGTTAACTTATTCAAATCATTGGCTTTGGGATAGGTAATGAAAATGACAGTGAATCACTTTACAGTAGAACCTCGATTATCCGAACCAATTGGGACCGGGCCTAGTTCGGATAATCGAACGGTAATGTTAGTGCTGGAAAATATTCCCGAAATATGTAACACACATATATCATATGACATAAAGAATATCGACCATGTATTTAACTGAGTTTTCCTGAAGTTAAGTAAAGACTAACGGCAAAAATTTCGCACCATCGTTCAATTAGATTTATACTATGCATGTGATAAAACACGAAAAACGCGCGGATAACATGAATAGAAAAAAAAGTCGAGGTTTGGATAATCGAGGTTCATTCTGATGGTAAAAAATGATCAGTTCCGATGGATTGAGCATGTACTGATGTTTCACAGAATCCACATCGAATTTTTGAATTGATTATTTCGACAAGTGATCTCACGACTTTTGTGCTGTCAGAATGGTATAACTATTACGTGACAAAGTCGTCCATACATATGATACCTTGAGTAATGTATAGGACGAGGACTGAACCAATATCTGAGTTACCGTAATCATTTTGATTTGCCAACACGAATACGTCTCAGGAGATTGACTTATACACCAGACGTACCAAAATCAGCACTTTCAGTACAGAAATGGCCACTCCTTTGGAAAGGTTAAATTTCAGGAAATGGCGGGGGATAAAGAGAGAGACAAAAGTGAAAATTCAAACAGGTTTTGATTTCTGATATCATCTGCATTGCAGAAGCTGTTGATCTCAAGCTGTATTCAGCTGTTTTTGTCATCGTCGATAAGTACGTAGTCTCAATAATCATAATATATGTTACATCACTTCGCCGGTAAGGGGTCCTTTTTTTTATTCACTCGACTGCGTGTGCTTGCGTCTATTCAAAAAGTGGGAATCCTGCTTCTGCAAAACTTGACGATGGCCGCATATTAAAAAAAATTGCATCCCGCCTCACCTCTCTAAATGTTTACTACTTCACGTCTAGCCGATTTTTTCATTTTTAAAAGTAATGCCTTCCAATGTAGTTCGAAAAGATTCATAGAGTATTCGAAACAGAGAAATGTACGACTGCAGGGTGTTAGATATTCACTTTGAATCGTTGGAAAAATAATGCTAATTGCTCCGTTCGAAGTACCGTCAGTGTATTTCTCGTGATGAATATGAAGTTGCATAACAGAGCACGAGAACAATCATTGTAATTTGTGGCATTGCAAACAACGGAAACTCATCCGCAGATTAAAATTGGTTCCAACAAAGACCACAATTGATAAATGTTTCCACATGGCGCGGCGATGGAAAACCTGATTTTCTAGTCCTGGTGAGTATACCTCGGTACCAAGGTGAACTTGGATCTTGAGAGGACAGCATTATGCATATCGGGTGTTCCATTAATAGAAGCACAGATGCATATAATACAGAATATATATTTCAATGAGGAAATAAAAATCTCAAATATTGTCCAACGATTATCTTATAAGCGACATGAGGACTGAGTGATACTCATAATGAACTTCGCGCCATCGTAGCACGTGACGCAAACCTTGACAACCGTCAGAAATAGGGATCACTTTGAACTAATCCAATCTTTTCTAGGTTCGAAACAAAATTACCATTCTTGTCTTCCGATGTTTTAGCTAGTCCCGACCGTATCTATAGGTACAGATCAAAAATAAACGATAAATGTTCGGACTTATATCTAGACTTCGCCTAATCGTTCACTTCCTTCACTGAACAAATTAATGAGGAATCAAAATCAGGTTTGAAATTCTTTTTATTCTACAGATACTTTATTGGGAACACGTGGCTGACCGAATGTGGTTTCTGGGTCAGATTTTTCTAATCACGTGATTTGATCAATATTTCGCGGAGGCTCTACCAGAGTAAGGCCCGCATGTCTAAATTGCAAGTTAGTCTAAATTGGTCTGAACCACATGGGGTCCAATAGTTTCCACGAGTCTCACTTGGTACTGCTCAAGTACTGCTCAATAGTTTGCAAGAGTGGTACTGATCAATATTTCTCACTAGTCGTGGTATCGTTCAATAGTTCTGTCGTAGAAACTATTGAACAAGTATAAAACTCGTGAAAATTATTGGGTGGCACTGCACGTAGAAATTATTGGCTAGATCATCCAATAATAGAAGAATAGGTATTTAATTGAATTTATCACGGTAATGTTGATAAAATTTTGCATACCTATACACGTCAAAACACTTCCTTGTGAGTTGATAAATCAATCATTCAATCAAGGTACCCAGAAAATGACGATCATATCTGGCCTGATCTTATCAAATAGGATCAGATCTGTAACTTTATAAATCAGTATCGAAATATAGTATCATCAAAATGTGAACAATTTGTTGCATTATTTATTATCGATCTCATTTAACAAATTATACACCATTTCTTGAATTGCAGCTCATGATGAATTTGTAAATTTTTTACTAAATTAGGGGAAAATTAGTTTGATGAAATTTTATCAGGTTTTGGAATGAAAATATTGTATGCTTGATAGTGTATACTGGATAAAATTATATCCTATTAATTGAGTTTAAATTTAAAAAGAATCTAGAGAAAACTTCCGCAATCACCAAAAAGTAAACAATTGGTCTTCAGAAGTTAAAGTAGGGGCTAGTTAAAGTAGGGGTAAAGTAAGGGGCTCTGGAACCAATAATTTATAGCCACCACTACCAAAACTATTGATCAACTACTCGAACTACCCGAATTTACAAGAAACTGCTGAGTTCCTCAATAGTTTATTGTGAGCTACCATTGAGTGCTTAAACAGTTTTTTTCCGTACGGGACTGGATAAAAAAAAACCCTATCGGCCATTCTTTGGCACACTTAGACCGTGTGGGGATGTCCATAAACGTACCACGCTGTATGGATGGGTGCCGAAAAACTGGATTTGTATTACGGTAGTTATGGCAGTGTGTACGCAGTTTACCTATAGTGAACGGGATATAAGAGTATAAGAGTAGCTTGGCGAACCGTAGAATCACTCCACAGCTTACCGTTCACCAGTGCACAGTTTTTGCCTGTCCAACCAGTGAGTATACCACAATCAACTTCCATATTAACGAAACCGTGGTTCAGTGTTTATTGGTGCAAACATATCGTTCAGTCGGATATAGGACAGTTATCAAACAAATTGTCAATTCAATGGACAATCAGAAAGCCGCTCTTAGGGCCCATTTCACCATCTACGGATAACTTCTACTTTGAGTGACGATATGCTTCGAATGAAGGTAGCATCTCAACATTAGACACTCAACCTATACAGTCATTTAAAAATTACAAAGTTATTTCGCGAAACTGTTGACGAAAAAGTTGAACTGATCTCGGAAGTGTTTCCACCCGAATTATCGGTTTTTACACGCCTGGCAATGTTTCATGATTGTGAGTTGACAAATTCGGAAAATCCCTCGATTTAATTTTCACTTGTCATTCAAGACACTCTTGACTTCTATTAAGAGTCAATGACATTCGGTATTATGAGTTGTTAAATTATCTTGATCGACAAGAACTGAGTCACCGTATGTACTCGAGTGCGTACATCCTATACAATGTGATCGAGAGTCTCTGAACAGTTTGAAATGAACAGAAATTTTGTCCATTAGGTTCGATCATCGTACTGTCGGTGAACTTAGATTATCCGAGAGGTCAATGGAAAGCACTGATGAACATTAACCCAAACCTTAACTATAACTACCGCATGCTCTGAATTCGTAATTATACTCTCTCAAACAAACTGCTAATTATCCCAGTCATATCCACGGGCTGTTTAAACTCGAACATCAATAACTTTGAACACAATAAGACAGAAGGAATATGGAATATGAACGAAGGACAACCTTCGATTGTAGAATAATTCCGTGCGCATACCTCGAGGTCATCAAGATTGCACGAAGGTGCAATGAACTTTCGCTGCAGGATTCTTGCAAGACTGGAAATAACACGCGAATGCAAGTAGAGTCTGCCTAATGGCTCGTTATTATTGTGGTAAAGCTTCACTTGTCAGTGTCCACAGGCTTGTATCAAATCGATCAGAGATAACTGTAAATGGAGTTCTAGCTCAGAGAGCTGGTCATGCCCCCAGCGGTTATTGAATATTCTGGTGAAGTGAATGGCTCGCTAGAAGTTGTGCGATAGTTCAACTTTAGGATGTAAGTCGATGCGCGTCACGCGGTAAAAGATTTTAACTGTGGATAACTGTGGATATACATTTACCATTGATACTGAAATCGAATACCGGTTATCCATTTTTTTTTTACGTCGACTTGTCGTCAATCTGGATTTTGATACAACTGGGAATGACTTGTTTCCAAGAATCGTCCGTTGAGTGAACATGAGAATGACGCAGGTAACGTACGTGTTAACTCGTAAATTTCTCCCGAATTATCACATGGTTGATATTCCACGTAAGACGCCTTTTGCCATTTTGTGGACACCCTCCTAAATATCAAATCGCAAGATTTGGTGGAACCCGTACGTAACGTTGAATGTATACTTGAAATAATACTTGAAAAATCGTATCATAAAAATTACAGTTCTTTCAAGATCCATTGAATGAATTGTCTATTTTGAGAAAACTTACAATTAGTGCATACCCTAGGTAAAAATATTTAATCCTGCACTCGAATGGAGAAACGGCCTCTGTTTTCATCAAATGCGTAAGACGTTACGTATATTAGCCACTATCATTGAAAAATTGGATTCACAAATCACTGGTAGGAATCTAATCGATTTTGCGAACTACGACGATGGACTATCGTGTCTTGTACGATTGATCCTAGGATAATTATTGATCCATGACATCCGGGATTGTAATCGCGCTGAAGAGATTGGTCGTTTTTGTCTTGATTGTGAGTGTTTTCCCAGTGATTATTCTATGTAACTATCGTTGGCTAATTCTTGGAAAATTGAAATCAAGCTGTCTCATATTCGGAGTTGTTTTCTCAATATTAGACGTCATTAGTTACTTGATGCGATAAAACAGTTGACTACTCGACATTGAATATACACGTAATCAACGAACCATGATAACTGCAGAAACAGCTCCGTCGATTGGCACGTCAAGTTCACTATTTTCTACTGTGTCAAAGTACTTGTAGAAGTACGGAAATGTATTCTTCCTGCCCGTAGCCGAACCAATATTTCGGCACCATTTTCGTAATTCCATTGGGATTCAATGCTGTGGATATATATATACATACTCCAATGTCGTAAAAGAGCAAATTTACTTCTGCAAATACCTTGTAATGTTATTCGGACACTGTCAACTCACGTGAAATACTTTATAATATTACTCCCACTTCTCGGTTGTGGCACACACCGACAAAGTGAATGAAGCAAATGGCGTTCACGTATGTACAACTACCTTTTCGGTGTACCATTTACATTCACATACAGTACTTATATATTTTTTGGTTTATAGTGTGTGATTTCACCGATCAGAAGGCATACTTAAGGGGGGGGTACGGTCAACGCGGTGTCAGAATAGCATATTTTTTAAGAATTTTTGTGGACGAAATGGGTAATGATGGGTTATTTATTTAATTCCCATGTAATAGTATAACACTTAAACTATATTTCCCTCAATTTTTATGTAAAAATATCGATAAATACGCAGTTGGCAGTAAATCTCCGCAGGCGCCTCGAGAAAAAACATCTTTTGCGGTGTACACGATAACACGTCACTGGATCATCTGAAACCAAAAAATCAAAATGGGTTTTGCAGCTAAGATGTTTCCG
>JAFFZH010007228.1:0-56927 GCA_018420115.1 Euura saliciscinereae | reverse complement strand
CGACAAAATTTACCATACATTTTTTTCAAACGATGCGAAACCGAAATTGTGCCAGTGTCATCGAGGTGGTTCTTTCAAAGACTCTTTTCGTGCTCGCGACAACGGTGCAATTTTACATGTACGAATTCCTAATACTAATCTAAACCTAAATTTTGACACGGGGCGATTTCCCGTTTACTGAACATCTGCGAGCAATTCCAAACACCTAGTGACCAATTCGACGTCCGCGAGATTACCCGCGTCGTAGATTTCGTGGACGAGAATTACTTCTCTTTTCTCGACAAGGGTCAGGGACTGTTGTTCTTGAAGTTCGAATAACTTCTGCGCGAATCGCGTCATTTTGTTCTTTACGTACGGCAAAATCGCGGTAAGATTCGCGATGGCTACCTGCACGGCGGGCACCAGGGCGTGGAGCCATTCGAACGTCGCCGGCATCATTAAAATTGGGCGAGAATTTCCCCCCGCGCTAATTTTCAAAACGTTGTTGTCCAAATATGCGGACAAAGAAACGCGGAACTCGTTGTTCGCGATTAAGCACTGATCCGCGTGAAACGCGTCGGGGTTGGAATTTAACCAATGCCGATACAAATCGGCGTGTGAGACGAACGCGTTCCACACTTCCAGTTCCATGGGTAAAATGGTGGTTTTGGAATCGCGTTTCGTGTCCGTGACGAAGACCGTCACCTCGGCGGACTCTATTTCCGAGCTCACGACGATTCCCACGCCCAAAAGTTTGCTCTCGCTTTTCGTAAGCGGGAAAACCGTTCGCAAAATGATTTCGGACTTGTAAGTGTCGTGTACGCGCCTTTTTTTATGGACGGGAGGAGTTTGAGATCCAACTTGCTGTTGTTGTTGAGACAATCTGGATTCCGCCATTTCGGATTTTGGCCACAAAGTGTTTGAGAATTAAAAATTTAGCGTGATTCGCGAGCAAACTGAGAAGTGGAGTGAAGTCCTCGGAAAAATTTAAACGCATTTATAGTCGCGACCCCTCCACGCGCGACGGACTGTAGCGGATGTGCATCAGATGTTTTGCACCAAAATACATTCGACCGCTAATTCGTTAAAATTCTGAATTAGGTTCTCACGGTTTCTGCACACGCAGATACGAATCTCGGTCGAACGACGGCTGCTACGCGTCAATTTCAGGACGCGTCCAAAATTGTTGCCCGATGCTCGATGCTCGATCGCGGGTTCTAACGGCGTGTTTGGCGAATCGTACGCGCGGGTTCTAGCGTCAAAATGGCGAATCGGCGTTAGATTCGTTTGCAAACGCGTGCGCGCAAACTTCTTCCTTTGTGTATTTTTTTCCACCACACACGCACACACACACACACACGCGCGCGCGCGCGCAAGCGTCACGTCACGACTGGGTGCGGATACCGAAAGAAAGGAATACGTTCGCTCAACCGGTGTTGCCGCGTGCAATCGAATTTTTAATTGTGGATTTCTCCTTTCGCTTTCGGTGAGTCGGGATACCGATCTAGGCGTCCGAGGGAAAAAAATCGGTATAAACTTGCTGGGGTGCTGCCTAAAATTTGGAAACTAAAAGAATGGTTCCGTCCGAGCGCCTTTCACCCGATGGTTCGAAAGTCTGCGATGTTCGCGTATAAATGTGAGTCCGCCGCGAGAATTCTCTACTCGTTGTTGGTTCGCAGTCAAGTCCGTTTGAAACCAAAATGGCGTCCGAAAATCAATTTGTTCACATGAACATTTTCAAAATTGGAACTCGTCCACCTTTCGTCAAAGAGGTGGCCGTTATCTACGACCGAACGGAAGTCGTTCGACATGCGATATTTACCGCGCCGGACTGGATTGACATCCCCGCCGCGTTGTCGATGGACGAAGAGGATGACCTTCGTCAAGCCGAACTCCGTTACGGATTGAGCTGGCATCGGGGCTGGCTGCCGTACAGCGATTTGGAGTCGTGGCTCGGCGTCCACGTCGGGACCGGACATCAAATTAAACGATTCGTTCACGGACCGCAAACTTGCACGATGCTGAGGAATCATCTGGACGTCGACTCGTACGACTTGACCAAATTTGAATGTCCGCCGGTGGCAGAGATTTACCAATTTCCGGATGTAAATCTGTTGTGCTCGGCCCACGACGAGTATCGTCCGGAGGAAGTCGCGGGACCGGTCTGTGCCGTAACCAGTGCACAAAAATTACGGTACTGGTTCCACGCGAACCATCAGAATTTCCGAAAGTGGTTAATTTGAGGTATCTACTCCCGTCGTAGCATTCAAAACTATGTAATTTCAAATCTATATTTTGTGATTGCAAAATAAAAAAAATCTTTACTTACCACACCATTTTGTGTCGTCAAAATTATCTGAATAAATAACCTGCGTAAACCCACCATTTTGTTTCGTTGACATTCTCCGCCCACACTTCGTCGTAATACGTTTCACCGTCCCACGCAGGTTTGATCCACTCCTCCACGAAATTTGTGCCGTGCGGTGCACCATTTTCGAGATTTCTCACGAAATATGGTTCGGGATCTTCCGGAAAGCCGTCGTAATCGATGTAATCGGTGTCCTAGATCATAGTTTTATCGGTTGATATTCCACACGAATTACGGCGAAATGAGTACATCGAAAGTGCACGTACCATTTTCGTCCTCGCCTGACCGACTCGAGTTCACCTTCGCGGTCGGTGCACACCTTGATGCGCGATCGAGATACCGTACAAAGTTGCAGACGGCGCACTTCAACTAAAACCAACTCGGTCTTATTAAAACTCGCATCCGGCTCACGGTGGGTATACCGACGATGTCACGCATCGTAAATTTCAGGTGCATCCTCGGTCGCAATTAGCCGCCAGAGGAGTTCCGCGGCCTTCGACAGATCGGTGCCAGGCACAATGTGTTTACAAAGTTGCAGCACCGCAATTTTTGAGAATAACTTTCAAGCTCCGCTGCGTCCTGTTGGATTAATCAACGCCCAATTTGCGTAATCGTGTTGATCTCCCACATCGCGCGGTCTGTGATGTTGCAACTACAGATGCGCGTCCGTTCGCACGCGTCTTCCTACGTTGTGCTCACAAAGTAGTCTCGGTGTTAATACTTTCAAGGATTTATGGTGCACCGCCGGCGTCGCTTTCGAGCGTGTGTGCGACCGACTCTGCGAGACCGTGACCGCTGACATATCGTTCGTGGAAATTTTATGCGGCGGCCGCGAGTCCCGCAAAATACTGGTCACGACGAAAAAAACAACTGCTGCACACAGCGATGGTGACATTTGGATTGTCTATTTCTATTGCTATTTCTGTTGCATGCAAATTTACATTCGGAAGACGATCGACTGACGAAGGAGTTGAATTTGGCCAGTCGTCAGCAGGAAGAATGCGTGACTCACCGTTATCGGGACGATTAGCGGTCGCGTGTAATTTGGCGTCGTCGTCGTCATCGTAACCTGTCGTAGGAATAATCGATGATTGTACGTGTATTTTATTCGATGATTGTAGGTGTATTTTATTTGAGATCTCAATAAAGAAATATTGTCGCTTCCGTGTCGTTGTAAAAATTAATTCGCCCAAGATCCCCCCTTACCGACCTTGTCGACCGAGTCCTAATTAAAAATTACGGTAATTCTGAAATCCGCCGTACGGCGAAAAGACGAAACCGTCGCGCACCTTCTCGTTCCTGGTCTCCCGTCACGAGATCTCGTAAAATTCATTCGGCCATCGCACGCGCGCGATCGCGTGCGATTTCGGGAGGGGGGCAAGGGCCTCTTCGCCCACCCGGCGGCCCGCCGATCGGGATTCAAATTTTCGCGCCGCCGTTACGCTTCGCGAGAGACAAGATCGCGCACGCGCACCGCGCTCGACGGATCCGCTGCGCGTCGCCGGTACAGCTGTAACCGCGCATCGACTGTCGGCACGCGCATTGACTGCCGGTACGACGCCGGCGGTCAAATGTAGGTAACGTCACCTGCTGTACATGTGCCCATGCTAAACCTTATGGGGCCGGTATCACATGTGTTGTGTCCATGTGGGTCACACACACAACCGTATCTGGAACTGTTATAGATGCACTACTTGTACTACATTTCAAACGATAACGAATACCGTAGCATCGACTGTCCGCACATATGTGGATATATCACTGCGCTGCGCTAGCTAATATTAGGATTAGGAAATGCCTGTTTGTAATACATGTGTGAAAAATGACTAAAATAAACGCCGCGTTGGTCTTGATCTATTTTATAATAAACATACAAGAAATACTTGGTTTATCTTCTCTCTTGTCCTTGTGTTTCGTTTGCAGGCAACAAATGAGCCGCGTGCGGAAAATTCACCGCGGGTCGGCAGAGGCTCCTCACTACCAATCATCACAATTCAGTAAAAATATAATCGCGACAGTTTCGCCGGCAGATATGTATCTTCATTATACTATGTCGCCCAGTCCCCTGCCCGCCTCTTGGCACTTTGCGTTCGACTCGATCACTTATGGATCTGGGTGACGCGCAGTACGCGCAATTGCCTATGCTCAGGCGCTAATGCCACACAGACGGCCCATAAACGGACGTGGTATATTTTTCCTATTTTGCCTCGAATGCTCGTATACAACTGCAACTCTTGCTTCTACTTCTACTTCCACTCCCACTCCAGCACTACGGCAGACTATATAACGAGAACGACAACACAGCGAACGAAAAATAAACTCACATTCCAAGAGGCCCGTTGTTCTTCCCCCAATCCTCCATTCATGTTATCGTTTTCGATTCTCGTTGTCAGAGTCAGGCTTTGATCGGGCAATTGCCAGAGCACAGTCATTATCTATTCGTCTCCAACAGTCCTCAAATCTCGGGAAATGCCCAAGCCTTTCTTTTACGCGCGGTGTCGATTGCCTATAGGGTATACCCCAGAGATTCAGGCTCAGGCAATGGAAAAAATTGGAAACGGGAATAAATAATACCAGCGCGATCGGTAACAAGAGGGAAAAAGTCAATGAATAGGACGTGAGCATTGCTTATTGCCTATACTGCTGTTTACCCTTCGGCCTGTTATTTCTCACACGCGCGTTGCGTCGCCGTAGGGCCTTATGGAGCAGTCTGTGGGGTCGATAAGCCAAGACCGATATTCACATCATTATTGCATAACGCACTCGATGGATGAACAATAAACAATTATATATTGGTGAAATCCTGGCATGAAATACACTCCCAACAAGTTTTGGATACTGTAGATATGCAAAAGTATAGTACACTTATACTCTCGTTACTGGATCAACCATTGCGCATGCGTGTATGCCCCATTTTTGTGGAGGTCCGAGTCCGAGGCATGAAACGTTGGCCGTACATACAGAATGCTTTTTTTGACCGCAAATTGTATTTAATAACGATCAAATGTAACGAAACTATATCGGTAAACTATATGATGATATATTATTCGTGTGAGAATATCGTATTGTACCGTACGAAGCGTGGGACTTGAATTTCTAGTTCCCAACGAGTCTACTAGAGCCAAGAGATGCCGACCGGAGATCTGACAACGCAGCTTTCACTTGTTTTGAAACGCGGCGTTGCAACACAATCACGAAGAGAGCATCGTTCGAAACCCTGTCTTCTTTGATCGTCTGATGGCTGTAAGCAATTCTTTCACCTCATTTTACTAATATACTGAAATGCGAGGACCGGGTAGCATCAATCGAACTCAAAGAAACCACTCGGAATGTCCTTGGAAACTTGTATAACTCGAGAACTATTTTGTCACCATTTTAAGGTTAAGTAAGGTTTGTGCCCCTGTAGCACGCAGAATATCATACATGTACCGCCATGTTGGAATCTGAACCGAAAATTACATGTAATTGCGACTGGAATATGGCAATTACTATCAGTGGTGTTACTGTAGTAAGCGAGTGGCAATTACGAAATCTCCCGCCAAAGATTTTATTTCTTATATCCTATATCTTATAACTATAGGACGTTCATTGGAATTACCAATTTTCGCCGTAGTTCCGGACCGTGTTTTCGAAAATGTCGTTTTATGTAACCGCGTACCAGGAGCCTCAATTTTTCCTATTAGAACCCCGTGGCTTCCATGCCAGACCGACTACAGCCCGACGTCCAGACATTTCATTCATCATCACCCATTTGCGAATTGCAATGCCTCACGAACGCGATATTGATTCATGTCTCAATACGGATATGTATGTAGTACACATGATCGCCCACTTCCGGTTAAACAATCAAACAATGTTACCGCGCATGCGCATTTTGCATCACGTGATTTTCGAGCTCTACGTTACGTTACTCGTTACATTAATTTTCAGGCAGCGAAATTTATTTCATTGCGTTTTCGAACATTGTGCCACTTTTCCACGTACATATGATCATATCTGTGCATTTCAATGCCTGGGTTCATATTGCCGATCATATTAGAAGTACTTTGTGTAATGGTGTTTGGTGGCTGATTTTCGTCGAATCCAGGCTACCATCTAGTTAGGCATATATTTTGCTCAGCATTTACAAACCATGGGTACGCGAGTACACTCCATCAAACACCATGGCCATCGGTGAACTGCACATCAGAACCGGGATTCGGCTTGAAACCGATACTCCATAGCCACACGGTCATTCCTATTGAGTTTGAGCCCCGTGCAGCGGACATCGTGTTCGAGCCATCATACACGCGATAGTACCCACTTTCAGGCAGTCGACTATATCTGTAATGGACTAGACAGGTGTTCCGATGTCGTAGGAATTATTGGTAGAATTACATGTGTGTAGCTGCACCTGGTTCATATATCATGCCTGGTCAGAGTACATGTCTGTTTGTAGTACGTGTGCATGTAATGTTTAACGCTATCCTGAATTGATGAAACTTGTAGGTAGAGTTGACGGATTTGAATTGATTCACAGAATACTTTTAAACTCTTTCACTAAATGGAAGTAATGTGACATGGTATCGCCAAACTGCGCTGTAATTATGGAATCGACAAGTACCGCATCGTCGTACAATTCGATAGAGAGAAATGCACAATCAGAACTTATGCATAACAACGTCGGCGATAGTATGGACGGATTGATTGAAAACGAACTGTTAGAAGAACCAAGTCAGGATCCAGACGATGAAGATACTTTTTCGGATGACAGCTTGCGATTAATACTCTCCTCCGATGACGAGGCTGACTCCAGCCAAGCTGGTCCCACCAAAGAACCGGCCGCGCCTTGCATTAGCTCTGAACAAACCACTTCTCGGGATAAAGATATGGGTGTGTTTCCACTTTTTCCACTTATTTGCCTTCGGATTGTGATCTTGATTCGGGGGCTCTCCGTTTTATATTCTTACTCTTTGCTATCATTTGCTATCGCTAGAATGTTTATGTTAGGGAAGTGAAACTGACGGCAAATGTATGTATGTATAGAGATCCAATTGCTATATTTCTTTGATGGCGTCTTCTTTGACTTGAGGTTCTTCAAAGTCAGCTATTTTATTTCACTCGAGTAAATATGACGATGACGATTAATCGTCGAATTTTTGCAGTCGTAGACTTGATGCATGGGTAATGAGTATTCAATGTTATGATTACAGGCTTGACAGAATCTGACGAAACGGTACCGTTCAATAATGAAAAAGAGGCATTGATATATAAGCCGTGCGAAGCTGAGCCCAAAACGGAATCTCAAAGTTCAAAACAAGGCGATCAAATCTTGAATAAAACTCATGTCGATCCTCAAAAGAATGTGAACATCATGTGGCGGGAAGGAAACCGAAAAGAGCATACCTCCAACAGTACGACGCAATCCGCTAAACGGTCCGGTCGCGGTCACTCCCTTCACGGACGATACAACCACAGTACTTCCAATATCCATAGAATTCCATCTTACTTCAATAATCAGGATAATTTCGGCAGACCCCCGGGTTATCGTAAACACAGTAGTAACTGGAAACACGCGAAGGGAAAGCATTTCCACAGCGGTGCGCGGAACCTGCAGAAACTCACGGTCAAAGAAGGGGCTTCGACCCCTAAATCTAAACCACGTACGGAAGCAGTTGTGAGAACAGATATGTCAAATGATTTTAATGCGCATGTGGCCCAATCACCTAGTCCGGCATCATTTGACGGTGTTGACGAAGGACGCGATATAACCACAGATAAACCAATAAAATACTGGCCAGCTAACGAAAATTGTGAAAGATCTGAGGCTATTCGTGATAGTAGTAGTCAAGACACATTGCCAGGTATTAACAACGAATTATCCAGGGAATGCAGTCACCTCAGTCTCGATAAAGAATCAACCTGTGGTGCCGAAAATTCTCAAGATCGTGTCCCCAAGCACAGCGAATGGACAGGTGACAAAAAAATCGCAAATTTTACATACGATTCCAAATTTGCTTCCGACGACTCGTTCGACATATCTGGTGCTTCTGATGATAAAAACACGCAATCTGCCGAGCCTTCTTCATCATTGTTACCCAATGACCCACCTACGCGTGAAGTTTCCGGGCCAACGTCGCCTATTGAAAGTCCAGCGCCACCAAATTCTACCTCAACAGAGCAGGATCAAACTCCGGTCGATGTAGCTCCGTTACTACAAACCAGTCTGATCAAATCTCTGGAATCAGGAAAGGAAGATGAATCGGCCATAGGTGGAAATTTGAAGGAAGCAAAGCTAGATAGTAATAATGATGCAGACACACAGTGTGGTTTGGATCAAGCAATCGAAACCAATGGTCTTGCGAATGAAGCAGTGGAGAATACGAGCGAGATTGACGATAGTTTAAATTTGCTCAAAAGTGACTGTTCCGATGTAGGATCGAGTGAAGTGTGCGCTGTGGTGAATAGGAAAGAGGAAATGAAACTTTTGAGTGGGAAATATGATAATATTGACAACAATAGTGAAAGCATAGGAGGTAAGGATAATGCAGATAGTAGCGACAATAACGAGGAACCAAGTAACGAGGACAAGATAAAAAATGGGGAGCCAACTGACACCAAAAAGACTGATGGTTCATTGCCTGACATAAAACAAGTGACCGAAGAGCCTATGGAAATTATTACACAAGGCATGAATACCGACCGAGGCACTGGAAATTTGAGTGAAAGTAGAAAAAACATTGTGGACGAAATTAGCGAAAAGATTGAGTCTTTTGAGGAAATGATTCAGGTAGCTAAGTATGCCAACGAAAGTGCAAGGATAGAAGAAAATGAGAAACGTCAATCGGTGTGTAATGAAACTAGCGCCCAATCAAATGATAAATATAAACGAAAAACAACCGAGAAAAGCCCATCCGAACCTACCGGTGGGATGTATAGTGAAATGCCACCGTTACTCTTCCTGAAGCGTGGTTTGCCAGATGCTGATTCCACAGTTGACAAATTGAATCATAAGAAGCTGAAAATTAGCTCTGACCTGGAACTCAATGTTTGCCCCAACCCCGTCGAAAGTAAAATCTTGAAGGGTTCATCGGGAGAAGACAAAGCATCGGTGGGTGCGGAGAAAGGCCAGGAAACACCAAAGTCTCTTCCATTTGTACGCAAGTTGTTCCACAGGGACATGAAAGGCAAATTATCAAAACTGAAACGTGAGGTAAGTAAAACCTACTATTGTGATTTCTTACGTACTTGAGATTATTTGCTAAACATCGTCTGATGTAATGTAATAGTTGTTGACATTTGTGAACAGGAATTGGAGGAATTTATAATACAAAAATTGGTAGAGACAATAACGATGCGGAGTGAGATTGGGAAACTGCGCGAACAAGCCCGAATATCGGAACATAATCAGGAAGCTACTCGAACCCGATGTCAGCAATTGTCTAAGCAAATAAAGGACTTTGACATGGTATTAGACCGCTATAATGTCGACCGGCAGTCAAACAACAATAAACCTGTCCCCCCGATAAAAATCAACCGATCTGTCGGGCTGCAAGTGAATTTCACAACGGTAATTCATTTACTTTATTCAGAAATTGAGTGTCCTCTTTGCTCATTCGAACAAGTTATTGAATTCAATATTCAGCACCTGCATTTGTCAGCTAAAATCTCTCGGTTATTGTGGCAAATTTCAATGTGCAAAAGCATGCTTGACTCATTATTTTATACGGACACAGGAACACGGTATCCAGAGTCTGAGGGCATTGTCAGCCAGCAATCCTGTTAAGACGAATCCTGCTCCAAGTCCAGTGACTGTGAATGGGGGCATCGTAAAAACTGTACCTGAAAAAATCACCAAGCCAAACACAACGGTAGCACGACGAGGAATCAAAGTGAGATCCCCTAGAAGAACAGAAATACCCAAGGTTTCGTCACTACCGGTTCAACCCCAAACTTCTACCGCGACACCGGCGACTCTGGTCATGTCCAAACCAACCGACGCATCGCACAATTTGTCTCTACTGAATGCTAGCAAGGAACAAAACCTGCCGAATTTCAATGTTGCTCAGACGGCTGCTGCTGCTGCCAAAGTACGTTTCAATTTGAAACCCCTTCCACGTTAGTTTTCGCCAATTCATTCAGGCAAGCTGATTGATGTGTGATTTTTTTTAGGTCCAAAATATTGTCATCAATGGAAAGCTACCAAGTCAGGTGAACCGACAGACACTTGTGTCAAACAATCAGAAACCCGAATCCAATGATTTGATCGATCTCACGGACGAAGAAGACAAGACTAGATGTAGGCGATATTTTTTTCAGACACTTTGGGTCTTTAAATATTGCTTCCATTATTTTATATTTATATTACGATTCACTCACAAGGTTATAATCTGTTTCCAGATCTCCTTTGACTCAGACTTAGAAATCTAAAACTTCTGATTTCTGATTTCAGCGACCGGCGGCGGTACAGCAAAAATACTCCCAAGAGTTGGAACGGTTACATCTACAATGGGAACAAAAACGCCGCTGTCTAGATTCCAGAGAGTCGTACAAGCGCCGCTGTCTCCGAATGTTGCGATTACTACACAGTCCCCCAATATAAGAGTGGTGCAGTCAACCGGCCAGCCAACACCCACTGCTCTTGTTGTGAGTAATGAATCTAGCCTTGATTTATTTTCAAATCTATGATACCGAGATAAAACAGCTGTCGTCTTCTTATTGACAAATTCGTCTTACACCGGAGGAACACTACCAGGCTGATGACAATTCAGTATTACCCGAGTGTTTTTCTAATCTATAAACTCATTGCCAAAAGATATCTATCAATGATTGATGAATGAGAAATTTTTTTATTCCATAGAATAACATAAATGCTGCCAGATTGGCGTACGTGGTTCAAGGAAACCCAGGAACTGGAAGACAAATATTGTTACCGCCAAATATGAACCAGGTGAGCTTTCCGTTGATTTACAATATGTGACGTAAATCTCGGACATCATTTATATCCGTCAGAATATCTACATAAGAAGGGATAAAGTAGATGAGACCATGAGAAATTCATGTTTTATCAACCTCCATTCCAGATAAGACCGGCAACATCTACCGCAAGGGGTCAATTTTCAAATGTAGCGTACAAGTCTGGTGAGTTATTTTCCAGTAATTAATCTGTTCTTGGTAATACCAGAAGCAGCTTCATTGTCAAGCTTCGCTGTAATATTGAAATTCGAATACCTCGTGATATGATGACTTACGACGACGACGATGATGATGATTACCTTGATTGTTTTCAAACTTGAAATGAATCGTTACGATTAGAAGGAATACGTGGCTGCATCGGCCAGTGCCTTTATTCTTTCTACAATGGAGCCGCTGTGTTTAGTCTCGACTATAACTGACCGAAAAATTCTTGTATCTCACAGGTATCTCGACACTGGCTAATGGTACAGTACGATTAGTTACTACAACGGCACCTGCAGTTCCGAATTTGCAAGTGAGTATAATATACATCGTAACGATATTTCCCGAACGTGTAAATGAAACTGTGCTCTAAATGTGTCCAATGTTGGAACGGTAAAGTATTCTTTCTATATTCGCAAACTCAAACGAAAGTAATCCCTTATTCCAGCCACCTCCAGCACCGCTACCGGACACACCGGTGTATCCAGTTAGAAATGGATGCAAGCTCCCTCCGCCGCCGCCGTCCCTAAAAATATCAAAAGTCGCGCAAGGTATTGAGATTGAGATATCTGCCGAAATAATTGGTTGCATACAAAGAACAATTATCCGAGGCAGTCCATCGATGAATCGATGACTGACTGAACTTTGTAAGTAAGCGCCTGTGTTGTTGTAGGTATCGTGCTGTCATGGAATATGGCACAGTCGGAGTCTTTTGCGGATATAGCAAGTTACCAACTCTACGCATACCAAGAGATACCTGGAACTCCACCTAACACGAGTCTGTGGAAGAAAGTAGGAGATGTACGCGCTTTGCCACTTCCAATGGCTTGTACGTTGAAGGAGTTTACTCCAGGCAACAATTATCACTTTGCCGTCAGAGCTGTAGATACACATTCCAGACTTGGTCAATACAGTACACCAAGAAATATTTCGTTATAGTTGTAAGTATAGTTGAAGAACGAGCTAAGAAATCTTTCAAGATCATGATCTCCAAGCTCCTCCACATCATTCGAGTTTCTATCTTTGTTTGGCAGTTGAGAAGGCTAATCGATATCATTAACTTGTTTTTAAGATCGATGTTATAACATAACGTAACGTGATGTGACGTGAACTGAAGTGAAGTGAAGGTGTCTAGTATCAAATGTGTCCCCGTCTGTTTCATTTACTATATATATATAAATTGATTAGTTAGAATTGATGATCGAAAATGTGTCTTTCTGTTTGTTTATTCAATAGGCATCATGAATAACGTTAGGTCAACCACTTATTTATTATTTTCTTTTTTCATAAAAAACCTCCCCCGTCAGTTCCGCAATTTTTTTTTTACGAAGCATGGCCTTTGTTAATATTCATGTATTTAATGTGGGGTTCTTCGAAGCTGTGCCCTTGTGTGGAAAATATATATCGCCAATTACTGATTTTACCCATACATATTTATGTATTCACCCGGCCTCCTGATAAGTGATGATCATGCATTCTTTGGTCGGACTTGCAGATCTTCAAAACATACGAATAAATAGCTTTTTTTTAAAATATTTTCTAAACAACGTTTTCGATCACGATCACGAGTGAGCATGATTAAGATGACTGGGTACTTGAAAGGTTGTGGATACCACTACACCTGGCAGTGACAAAGATGTAAATATTAACGGAATAGCGACGAATTCTAGCATAATGGAAATTTATTTATAAGTACTATTTTAACAAGCACGCTATCTAGTAAATTTTTTTGAAATGGTACGCTTCAAAAGTATTGTTATTTTATAAACATAATTACTCATTAAAGACTGATTTCTTTTTCAATTTAGTTTTCTTCATTGATTTATTGATTCGTCGTCTTCTTCATTGCTTATGCAGGGTGGCCACCCGTCTGGAAAACCGGGAAATGTCAGGGAATTTGGTGTGTCAGGGAAAAGTCAGGGAAATGTCAGGGAATTCGTCGGTTGGTCAGGGAATTTCATCAAATCCAAGGATTTTAAAAACCTTGGCCATGAAATTCAGATGCTATCATTATCATAATTTTTCTCTTCTTCTTCTTGACGATTTCATTTTCATCTGTGATTAGAAATATGAGACAACCCGACGTAGATGAATATATATTGGCATTTTTAGATCACACGTGAACTAAGTGATTACAATTTTTAGTGGTATCAGCTCGAATCGTAAAATCAAAATATCAGGGAAAAATAATGATATCAGTCAGGGAAAACCGGGAAATGTCAGGGAATTCTGTGAGCGGAATCGAGTGGCCACCCTGTTATGATTGAAAGACTATAAATTAACGTACTTGGATACTATTATCTTTCAACCAAAGTGGCAAAGTTTAGAGATTATTTAGATATCATTGTGAGTACCTAGGTAGTATTATCAATGAGACAAAATTGCAACTCCTATTAGTGCGCCAAATGATTGTAATCATGGGTCAAACCGCGAAAAAATACTTGGTGCACAGCTTGACTCGAAAAGGCAAAACATAATCGAAATTTAGTGCAGCTGTTTGGTCAACAATTGCAACGCAGAGCAGAGGTCCAAAAATTGCAGATAAATATTATAGTCCGTGTCTATTTCTTCTTGAGTACTCTTTCTTTTCTTTTCTTTACGTGTTTCTTCACCTTCTTTTTACGATTCTCAGCTTGTTGTTCTTTGATGGCCTTTTTTCTCGCCTGAAATATTATGGC
Organism: Euura saliciscinereae; assembly: GCA_018420115.1. Lineage (NCBI taxonomy): Eukaryota > Metazoa > Arthropoda > Insecta > Hymenoptera > Tenthredinidae > Euura > Euura saliciscinereae. The sequence continues at coordinate 42,746 of JAFFZH010007228.1, read as the reverse complement.
GAAACATTAGAACTTATATATTTGTGCGCGATATTCATTTACTCAATTAGAAAACTAGGTGTCAAAATATTGGAGACCTACTAGGTAAACTGACCTTCTTACTCTCCGGGCTTTCGTCTCGTGGGCGAGCCGAGTTGACAAATTTCGATTCATCGGCATCTTCTGACTCTTCCTCGCTGGCTGATTCATCCTCTTCACTGTCACTCCGATCACAATCGTCATGAGTTTCGAATGACGGGATATCGAAGACAACTGTATTTGCCTTAGATGCATCGTCGTTCAATCCAGACAGTGACTTGAGTAACAAGTTTTGTTCTCCAGCATTAGCTTGGGATACATCCTTGTCGATATCTACCTGTTGAATCCAAGTCGATAATCATAAGACATGTATATGTATGATCCAAGTCTTATATATGATACGAAAATAACAAAGATCATAAATTCTGGTGAAAACGTGTTGCATACCTCATTCAACCTCTGGGGTATGTAAGCTTGCTTGAATACTTGATCTTCTACTTGTGTATGTGGGTCCAGCTCCGCGTGTTCTCTTAGAGTAACACGTTCTGCAACGGCATCCAAGTATTCGTCCATATTGTCCTCGAGGATAGTGGGATCCGTGATGAAGTCAAATAATTCCTTCACAGTCATAACTGCAACTCCGTGCTTCTTGAAGAAATCTAAGGAATGAAATTGAATTCAGATTGAGAATCAATATTACTATAAGTGTAATAATCATAATTTCGAGCAACATTACCGGTGATATTAGTGGCGTCTTTTCTCAAAAACTCAAAAGCATGAGGGTGATCGTGTTCAACGGATTGCGACACGTCAATAACGACGATCTCTCCTTTGTGATAGAGCAAATTGAATTCACTCAGATCGGCATGCACCAATTTACATTTATTGTACAGATTCCACATCATGACAACGCATTCTCTGTACAACGATCGGGCTTTCGAAGTGTTTAGTTCGACATCCTTCAGTTTAGGCGCCGGCCATCCGTCATTGCCGATGAAGTCCATAAGAAGAATGTGACTCCTCAGTAAAATTGGTTTCGGTGCACAAACTCCACCCTGACTGAGCCTTAATAAATTCCGCATCTCTTTTTCTGCCCATGTGCGCACCATTTTCCGTGGATTATGACGACAGTAACCGTGCCGAAAGCGAAAACCACCGCTGACATACTTGTCTCTGTCCTTGAACACCAATATCGACGTTTTGTAGATTTTTATCGCAAATTCGATACCAGTTTTGGAAGTTGCGTGATAAACGTTAGCTTCTTTACCCGTCGATATACATCCATTTATTTCGGCTATTATTCCTCTATTCAAGAGCTTGAATAAAATCATACGTGTGCGAGGATCCATAACTTGTTCCGCTGTCGCTCTGTCGTGTTTGTCTTTCGTTCGCAACCGATCATTGTCGGTGCGTTTGTTACTTTCGATAAGAAAATTGGCTGCGTGACCAGGTAACGAGGGTCCCTCATACTTTTCCACATTGATTTTATTCGAATATCGCCTGAAAAGCTTGTCTGTTGGCTGATAATTGGAAACTTTATTGCTGGTATTTTGAGTGTTTGCCGTTCCGCTGTTGTTGGATCTATAGTTGCCTTTTTCATCGTAATCCCAATCGTATCCATCATCCTCGGAATCATATTCCTCCTCATCTTGATACTCTATTTCCAAGTCTCTCACTTTGACTACGAGTTCGGGAACGAGCATCGGTCTTCCATGTGTCGAGTTTCTTTGTTTTCTGTCGAAAAACCATCAATCGGTCATTGATATTAATTTATCAATGTGTCAGGTTGAGGTGAGGTTAGAATGGAACGTTTCATTTGTTCGAAACGTAGAGCAAATTAATTATACGTACATTGATTCTTCGTCAGCATCGCTGAACTGGCCTTCGTCTATTGTCGCCATCGTCGATTTATTGGGTATCGAAAGCAGTACGGAGAAGTTCGAGAGAAGTACAGAATAACAAGGTCACCACGTGCGTGGACCCAAGGCGGACCCTTGTGTGGCTTGTATAGTCGCGTACTCGCGGCAGAGCGCAGTGATAGGAGCCGAGGCAACTGCCAACTGCCGCCAAGATCCGCTCGGTTCATCTTCGGTACATGACGTCATGTTCGGTCAGCCAATCGCAGGCCAGACATGAGGCTACAGGAGACGCCCGATCATAACCTCCTTAGATTTACATTTTGGTTTTTACATGTACGTTGTTTGCGGACGCAGCGGACGAACACGGTCGACGGCAGAAAACCTTAAATTAGTATAAATTATTCGAGGATATGGCAACGCTATCAAATTTCTTGATAGCTGGTTTCCAAAGCGGGAAACAAGGACTCGTGCAGCCAGTCGCGACTGTTATTGGTAAATAATGGAATTATCGGACGCGAGGTTTTACTCCATATAAAACATCAGATTCTTCGATTGCTCCAACGGTTGATGACGTAAAACGACTTTTAAAATTCCTCAGCATCTGCGAGATTTGCCTCGAAAAAGGCTGGCGGTTCAACTAGAAATACCAAGGGTCACCCAAGGCCAAAGCACAGAGGTTGGCGAGTCCAAGACGGTTGGTGGGTCCAAGCTGGAACTATCCTGGCGACGCAGTTGAAGCTGCGATTCCATCCTGGTTTGAATGTAATTCTCGAACGTATTTCAATAATCATTTGATATTCATTCGCAAACTATGAGGGTATGCAACTTGGAAAATCAAACTGGTGGTGGTAGCATTTTCACTTGTGATATTCATGCATAAATTGTTTCTCACAACCTGGTTATCGGAACGAAAATTTTGATTCTCAATTACAATCGGACCTTGATTATTGCTTACTATGTTTAGGTTGGATTCGGAAGAGACGGTACTTTGTTTGCTTTGGAAGCAGGAAGAGTGATTGTCACATGTGAGGAAATAGACCCAAACTGGGAACACACATGGGTTACTAAGAACTACGAAGGCCGTGAGGATCAGACTATTTACAAAAAACATTTTAACGTCATCCCGAAACCTCAGCATAACGATTTCAAGATAATTGACAGTCTGTAGAATATTGTTATTCATGTAGATTCCCACATAGGCTGTGGATATGTTTTTATGTTTAGATAACAAAATAGGTATGCCAGGATGATCTATCTTCGTTTGTTACTAATTTGCTATTGTAATGGCTGTCATACAGAGCGCGGTGCGGCGCGTTTTTTTTTTAGTGTTTTAGTGGTTTTTCCACCAATTCCTATAAATTTCTTCCACAAACAGAAGAAACCTTTGAAACTAGCAGAGAAAACGCATCGCCGCGCCGCGCTATGTGTGACTGAGCCATAATTCTGGTTGAAGAAAAAAACAGATCTTTATAGCAATTTATTTTCCTCAAAATAGATAGACAATGTGCTGTGTGCAAAGCTTCCGAATTGAAATTGTTCTTTACTACGAATATGGTATAATCGATTGCCACAGGTCTCTAGTCACCGAAACCTAAATACAGAAGTTGCCGTTGATAAAATACCTGAAATCACATTCATTTCATCCATCTGTTGAACTCCTGTATCTTTGTCAGTTCATTTCGATTGTTATATTCAAGTCCCTTGAATGGAAAAGCCTCGAGAATGTGTTGAGGAACTCATTGTCACCAATGTTCGTGCTCTTTTACTTCTAAATTTTGATTTAAAAAAAAAAAAATCGGGCTTGGAATCCGATTTTTTTTTCACTGTTTCTGCTAGAATATCAGTTTATCAATTTCGCCCAATGGATATCACATGTGATAACAATGCTCTAGTGGTGCCAAAGCAATTTTGGGCTTTTTGTAGGAAGCGTGGCGCCTTGGCGCACAATGTTGTATAATGTTTGTAATATTCAAATACGACTTGACTCGACGTATAAACGATTTTACAATAATTATTTTCGAGTCGTACATCGTAAACCTTGAGAAAAATCATTGCTCAACTGTTCTATATGGCAGCAAAACTTATCCAAACGTAGAAGAAATTTAGTACACCTATTACGCAATTTTCAACTATGCTACGCAACCGTATCGGAGGCCCGAAGATGAGAAACGTCAGGTGATGCGTCCCCCGTTACACAAGAACTATATTATTGACCCGTCGATAATTTCAGGTATATCGTGGGTTGCATACAAATAGGAACACGCCTCCGCTCACATTGAACTGTGATTTATACATTGGAAATCCATCTAATTTCCCATGTGTAAGTGGTATGGGATAAGCCCGGGTAATTAGGAATAAATGGCACATGAAGCGGTTTAATTCCCTTGTGATAATGCCAAATCTTGCCACTGTGAGTGCTGGTGACGAAACTAGATACCGTTCAAGGTCTTATAGTACGTACTACACATAGAGGGAAAACAATATAGAAATACAATTCACATTAATTCAAGATTTATTGACAATTGTTTCAGATTTTGTTGACAGTATTATATTCTCATGTCGAGTCGGTGGTAAAGAACTTATGAAAAAGAAATAATAATATCCATGTTTGAATTAGTTGAACATGTTTGTAAGGAATTACATACTGATATGTTAACGGAAAACTCGGGAACAAAAGATTAGGTGTAGGTAGTTGGGGGATCGTAGAATTTATTACGTGAAATGAATCATCCGAACAAGTAATAGAAATTTCAGAGAAACCGTTTTGATTTTCATTGAATCGCGTCCAAGTACGCACATCAAGATGTGTGCAGTATCAACTAACATGAAGATGATATCGAATACCAAATAGGTGGATAGAATATAACGTCAAACGTGTGTATAGACGCGAACGGTTGACAATTTGTAAAATGTGAAATGATGTTGACAAAGATAATCGCGTAGTTCCTTGGGTTTGGCATGTAAGAGGAACCAAGTTAATATTAATTTATTACAGTCTTAAATATCTACGATGGTCCACAGTCACAGGGGTTCAAGGCCACTGATATATCGTTGGAGTGACACATCAATCGTGGCCAAAAAATCAATTGTGACCGGGCAGGGGAGGGAACTAACTCTACTTAGAAAATAACGACGTTAACGCGACGGGGCGATTTGCAATTTTGAAGGAAAACATAGGAAACAAAAATAGAGCGCAATCATTATGCGACATGCATAATTATAATTATAGGCGTGAAAACTTGGTAAATACAAAGTATACGAGAGATTTTTTCATAGCTTTCGTATTACTCGTTGAAGTGAAATACCTCCAGTTATCAAGATGCCAGGAATCAGGTTCACGTTCAGAGAACGGGAACTGTGGTCTTTGAGCGTCGATATTGGAATCTGCCTGTTTGCCAATTCAAGCGTCTGGAGTACAAGTTTTTGCCACGACTTTTACTCACAAGATTATACGTAGACTGATTCGGAAATGTTGGAATGGAAAGTTCTTCAATTATTCGAAGCGAATGCAGTGAGCAAAACCAGCAAACGTGAGATCACGCACTTCGAATGTATCTAACAAAGTACAAGATACTTTGAGGTCGTACTTTGATTAATAAACGCCACGCGAGCCACGAAATTAACATTAGACCCATGATATACATCATCGGTTGGAGGTTGGATCACTTTAGCGTTTACCCCGGAGGGCTCATTCTGTTCATACTTCTCGTAACTACTTTGCTAAAGTAAACACCTCGAGGATTCTAAGGCTGTCTCGAAAATGATGACGCTTATACCTGGGCGCGCACGTCGCAACACTGCGACCCTGCGTACCATGAGATAAGAAATAAATTTAAGATCGTATTCGATAATTGGATATATTTGAAACAATGTTGTCAGAGGTCAGTAGCAGACACCGACTCTTTCAAGCTTGAACCAACTTGTGAAGGTAGGCTTCAACCCGAGGATTATGACCGCTATTTTTGCGGCTATTGTTTAAAAATACAATTGAGTGTTTGAAGAATATTGTCTCGAGGATCGTGAATTTGAGACAACAGAAGAATCCGCGCTCAAGAACGTGTTCAATCAGCTCGCGAGATATTTCCGTTTCATAAGCACGGTGCAGCTTGGTGCCGTGTACTACGATGGACGATGATATTCCCATAATCGTAAGAGAAGTTGCCAGTTAGCCATAGCCACCGGATCAGGAGGCTGCCCAATGTGTGTTTGTGGGTAGGTACAGCTTGTCGTACCGTGCGAGTCTAGAGTAGAACCAGCGGCGCATTTGCGCCGGCTCTATAACAACTCAGACCCACGGTGTCCATCCCTCGTAGAGTAGGGCCAGGTTCTCCGAGCTCTGGGCCTCCCGGATTACGTACTCTACTTGCTCAGCCGGGGTGTATCTTCGAGAAGGGTTCGGATCACGTCCCTCAAGTTTCATGCGTACTCTGCGCCACACGTTCAGAGCGTACGCGTTCCTCTCTTGCACAGCTGTAACAAACGTAAGGTAACGATATGAGAATATGCAAGATATGAACATCTGAAATTGGAAACGTCTACCTCATAGGGAATATTTTTCGAGGAACCTTTTTTTCAACGGGTATCTATAGAAAAAAAAGTCATATTCCACGTATCAGGGGTTAACCAATGAGTGAAATCGGTACAACGAACCTTTGCCAGTTGTGGGATCTCTGGCTAATGGAACTCCTTTCCTAGGACTCAGACATATACTATCCTGCCTTACAAGTCGCGCCCTCCTCTTGCACGGAAACTCGTTCTCCGTGAGTTTAGCTGGACTGGCAAAGTTGAGTAGCTCTTCATAAAGGGACGGTGTTTCTGCCTCGAGTAGCTCAAGTTCTTCCCTAGCGGCAACTGCACCCGGTGGATCCAGGCCATCCGATTCTAAGTTTTTAACAGTTGCCGAAATTCTTTCGGTAAACGAACGGTAGCTGATTAAATATTCGCGTAAGCCCCAGATATTTTCTTGCTTGGCCATGGTCTTCAGCAAACCTCTGACATCCATCATCAGTCTGTGATGTTCGGCGATAACGCCCTGCAAGCAAACGACCTGTTCCTTCAAAGAATCCTGAGCTCCGATAAGTAAATTCTGTTTCTCCTGAAGATTTTTTTGCGTTTCGACAATTACGTCCGATATCAATTTCTCAGCCTGCCTCAGCCAATTTGCATCTACAGTACCGTCAAGTTGCAGTAGTTCTACTAAACTCTCTTCCATGGGAGTAACACCGATTGTAAGATTAGCCGTTAATACACAGCTCTTCTCCCAGTTCTTTATCAATGCCATGAATCCTGCGTCGTTGGACACACTTTCTGACGTTCTAGTTCTGAGTGCTTCGTAGTGTAGTATGGAATTGCAGGTGTTTACGACAAGTGCTGCAAGGTTGTGCTGATGCGTAAGTTTATCCCACGATGTTGACACAGCATTGTCGAAAGCTGCCATCACCTCTCCTAGGGCCGGATTTGCGCCAGCTGCCCACTTCAGACGTTGACCCGCACTTGAAACTAGAGCCTGTTGTTGATCTCTTGCCTCGCATACTCGTGACTGCAGATTCGACAAAGCTGCGGCAGTTTTTCTCATATCCAGCATGAATGTAGGACGATCTGGAATAATGAATCATAACGACCAGTTGAATCTTCGGGAATAGAAATTCTTGGGCAAAAGTGGTAAATGTTCGAGAAGAATAATTTTGTACATTCTGTCGGGCACTTCGTCAATGTATGAATGAATTCGTAAACGTTGCGATGATGATCAATAGCATGTTGTGATCAATAAATAATAATGAATAATGAATGAAACTTACTCAGAGGGCCCATGGGGGTTAATCCTGATCCAAGTAAAAGGCTGTCTTCGTGAAGCCAATGGAATGCTGTAAGTTGCAGTTGTATTCTCTGAACAGTTGCTCTTGCGATGTCGACTTGCTGCCTCGCGAATCTAACGCTCTGTTTTCGTCGCCAGGAGCTTTCTAATGTGCTACTGGAGGCACTGGCTTGTGCTAAGACGGAGCCGGTGAAAGAGCCTCTCTTGAGGCACAAATCTACAATTTTACGGCATAATTCTTCAAGAGATACTTTACTCTCAGCACCGATATCCCTCTGTTCTATTTCAGTGGTTACATTCAGGCCCATACGCTGCAAAAGGTAACACAAGGCGATTGCCAATGTCTGCGTAGTAACACCGAGTAATTGTCGTGAAACGTAATCGGCAGTGAACATCCTCACAGGTTTGTTGAGCCTTTCGTCATCGCAGACGTTTGCCGAACCGCCCTTAAATGCGGCTCCAGTATCTCGACACATCGCAAAAAATTCGCGTATAGTTACCAATCGTTTTATCAGGAATATATCCTCCAAAACTTGGCGTGCCGTGTCGTTGAATATAGGGGATGTCATTTCTTTAGCTTCCCTTATCTGATCAATCTTCTTCCAGCTGGGCGGAATATTCAAAGTACCAAGGGCATCGATCAGAGCGTTCCCCTCCATTTGTAGTTTTTCGAACAAACCGTTGAAACCCATGAGCAGCATTTGGCCAGGGGTCAAGCTCTCTTCTTGGTCCAGGTCTCGCACCTCAGCCGGTCGCGATAACAGAGTATCAAATCTGAGCCTTATATTCGCTACAAGCTCCTGAATACCGGCGTGTGGACTCTCCATTTCCATGATTGTGAATCTCAAATGCATTTCTAGCTGGGCAAGTATTTCGGCCGGTGCCAATCCTCCGGATATTACTATATCTTCTATCTCAGCAACCATTCCCATAACGGTAGGTTCCTCCGTGACAACGGTCTTCATAGCCTCTGGTAATATTATGGTGTGAAAGTTGTAATTCAATTCCTGTAGGCCTTTGTATATTGAATCGGCACTCTTCAAGCATTTCAATACAAGGGGAATTTTCGGATCGTTGTTAGACTTATGATTGTCCGGAATGGACGTGACAAGTTCGGCAACGAGGGAGGACATCAGGCACATTTCGTCTAAAAACCAGTCACCCTCTCTTGATGTTAGATCCACCAAACAATCGCCAGCGCATTTTGCAGCACCTTCCATCATCAGATACCTCTTGTTCAAAGCACACAGCGCAGTTATATTAACACATTCCAGCGCCTTGTCAGCGCCTTTCTCTCTCCTGAGAAAACTACCGATTTGTAGTTTTGAGTCAGCATAAGCTTTCTCAATGATTCCAAGAACGTCCGGCAATTCCTCAGCAGCCATACGTTCGCAGGATTTCTTGAATCGCTCATTAGCTTCGCTCAAAACCGACTGTAGCTGGTATGAGAATGTTACGATGTGCTGTACTTGGGGATTGTTCGAATTCATCGGTGCAAAATTTGACTCAAACTGTGCCAGTACCTCGTGACAGGCCTCGGCGGTCCTAGTTGACAACAATTTGTTAGACCAAGCATGGTAGGCCACCGATCTGTGGCGCGTCATAGTACTTATGGGGTACAGGCTGCATATTGCCGAATACTGGCTCAAAAGGTCCAAACAGTTGCGTATCAGCAACGACTGCTGAGTAGCCAGCTGAGCTAACTCATTTTCCGATTGTTCACAGTGCACGATCATTTGGCTTTGACCAGCATTCTGTAGGAATTCTTTGACGAGATCGAAGACCAAATGGTCCTCGGGCGTTGTAGGGATCCCGACCTCGACTAGCCACTGTCCGAGCTGAGGTCCTCGAACCGCCGCCATTGCAATCTGTGAATAATCATTTCAAACGGTATTAGGTACAGTAGAAGCTCAGTGTTTCCAATAGACTAACAGTAGACATCCTAATGGATATTTGTTAATTCCGCACATTATGCATGTTGATGTGTTTTTCACACTCTTCCATTTTCTCAATCAAACCAGCCTTGGCTTTGTCCCGAGCGTCCCTTGCCCGCTTAGATGCAGCATATCTCTTGATGACTGAATAAAGAGTGTGAGTACGTCCCATTGCTTGAGCCTCTTTGACCAATGCTAATTCCTGATGCCTGTCCTGAAGTCGATCTTGACACTCCTTCGAAGCTGCATTTGAATCTATCCAGTGAGTCAGGTGGCGTCTTAGCAAAGGGAACACCGCCACCAAGTCATCCCTATGTAGAAAACATTGGGATTATGTGCATTTTCCGACAAATCACTTTTATCGTCTGTCTTGCGTATGACTAGAGACATTCAGCGATGGCTGTAGTATTTTCCTTCAAACTATTGCGTAAATTTTATCGTATAAATGCGAAACTCGATATCAGCAGGTAACAAAATGCTGACCACTTCTGATTATTTCGCATCGTCACTGTGTTGTATTCGGGTAAGTGTGAAATCGATCGTACCCCGATTCAGTAGGATCGAATTTAATTTTGTTAATTATAGTAGAACCGAGGGGCGACTCACTCAGAAATCATTATTTTTTTAAGTTGCAGAACATAAAACAAGCGACGGTTAACGACAAATAGCGCTCCCTAACGTAAAATAAGCAACCGCTAAGGACGAATAGCGCTTGAATAAGCGACGAATAAGTAAAAAATCAGGCTTATAAGTTATAAGGCAAGACGTTGTCTTGTGATTTTTGAGTGAGTCGCCCCTCGAGTAGAACGTCATTAGAGGCTCATTATTGGGACTGGGACAGGCCTCTAAGGGACAGGCTGGTGCGCGTGTGGTCCCGGAAGAGCCCCGACCACCCCACTGTTTTGCGAGAGTATGTGTGGTATTATATGCTAGAATGGAAACATCAATGATGCGTGTGGCCGGAAAATGTAGGGGAACAGATCTTTGATGAAGCGACCTCTATTGACGCTCTACGTACTGTGGAAATTACGATAAGATGAAATCAGTAAACCGCGAAACCGGTTTTTCGGTAGTAGCATGAGTTTTCATTTTCTAAATGAGTTTTGACTCACTGGTGGTGAAAAAAAAAACGGCGCGGCCAGTTTCGGCTTCCCCGAAAAAAAAAAACCGATCACTACCAATTCATATTTACACCCTCTGTTCTGCAGATCATTCAAGCAGACACGGCCGCAACCAAGGAAATTTTACGCGTAAACGAGAAAATCGTACGTGTGCAAAATATATAAATGAGATTTCACCGTATACTGACCTGTTCGCCAACCATTCCGCCCGCATCTCAGCCGTTCGCACTGCAAACATTGCCCTGGTCATTTCTCTCTCGAGCTGCTTCCGTCCCATCCCGGAACACCTGGCTCGGGCTTGACAAGCCCCATAGCTCGCAAAGCTAGCAATGCTGGTCTCCGCACCGGCTCTCCAATCCACAAGGGGGTCGTACACAAACGCTTCAAGAAGCGTGAGCAGAGTCTCGCGTCCGCGTCGCATCACCCGTAACGTATGCTCGCATGCGAGCCTGAATATGCCCTTTGAGTGAGAATAAGACATTGTTATTTCTCATACCATTCGAGAAATCTGCGGTACGGGTATGTAAATAGCCCGCGAACGTCATCGTCAACGAATAGCATCGGCCACGAGTTTCACTCCGTATGGATTGATCAAGTTCGTAATCAGCGAGCGTCAGGTAATCGTGGTGGTAGAGAGGTGGTAGGACCGTATGAAAGCCCCACTACATTCTATCGCAGGGTCGGGACTAGTTTGCTGCAATCGTTCTTGAGAAGGAGGTGTGTCGAAGAAACCACGTTGCTCCGACGGTCCCAAACATGAGATAGAGGAACGAAAAAAAAAAAAGAAAAAATATCGGCCCAGTGAACGCGGTACAAAATCAAGAGAATCGCAGTGCGTCTTTCTACCCGGCTCGTTCGCACGAATCCGTGCTCGTATACGTAAAGGTGTAGAATTGGATTATTGTCGAGCATGTGTAAGATGTGACTCGTTCTAAGTAAATGAATACCTGAATAACGATTTACCGATTTCGAGTAAACGACAGGACCGTGGGACGGGAATTGACGAGGGCATTGTAGAACCCCAAACTTTAGACCGGGGAAATTTACATTCTGGTACATTTGTCAATGTTGCAACGGCAACGCGTAAGAAAATGCAGCGACGAGAGTGCAACGCGTGCAGGCGTCAGCGTTTGTACAATGTATGGTAACCTCATGTACTGGCTGGCGCGTTAAAAGGGACGGTTGTTATCGCCGGGTCGTTGTTGGTTCGTGCCAAAACATTTTTACGCAAACACATCAACTGATAACCGTTAACCCATCGTTCATCCAAATATTGATTGCAACATTTTAGAATATAACCGTTGCTCTTCCTTATCAGGCGTATAAAAATTTTCAATATTCTCGTCGGAACTATACCACGGGTATCTGCTGTACCTAAATGTACTTGAAGGTGATGCAGCATCGCGCTTCTAGAGTGATCACGAAATAGTGAAAAATGGATATAGTCCGGTTCTCACGCCGCCTGAGCGATATCGTATTCCGCGTGTGACACATACACACACGCAAAGTAAATAATTAATAATCCTTTTTTTCAGGCAATAGGATCTCGGGAATGTATTGCCCGAGGCGTTTACTTTGAGATTAGCATTTAGCTGATTCACTGAATGAAAGATTTGACCGTAAAGATCATCAAAACGGTTCGGGGTCGTAACAACAAGAGAGCATGAAACTGAGAGAGCCATATAGTTGTGCTGCGAATTTGTGTTTTCCGAAAGCAAATGTTGATGGATCAAAAAATATTATCTGTATTCAAATGAATACTGGCCGACTGTGAGCTGTTGGTGATTCGTTATCTTGTGTTTCGGTTTGATAATGAAGGATGAAGGAAATCGTTCGTATTACATAAGGACTTGATAAAAAAAAGATAGTCGACAATAAAAGCTACGAGAGGCAATAAGAGACACCATCCGACCCCACTGAATGTTGACAAGTTGAAGGAAGAGGGATTTGCAGCTGAATGGTGAAAAATTTCAAATACAAATACACGCATGCTATCTCCACATGATTTGGTCAATAATAGACGGGTCCCTCTTCGTGATAATATTATGCGGCAACATCCTGACGATGTTGGCCATAAGGCTGAGCCGACGTCTGCGAAACGTGACGTCGAATTACTTCGTCCTAAGTCTGGCGGTTTCGGACTGTATGGTGGGCCTGACGTTGCCGTACCACCTGACATTTGACGTTATGTCGGACCTGAGCCATGTCAAAGGCGCCTGCATATCGAGATTCGTCCTAATAAGCCTAGCCTGTTGCGCGAGCATATACAACTTGATGGCCATCGCGGTAGACAGATACATATCTATTGTACACCCGATGAAGTATACACGATACATGACATGGACGATGGTTTATTCGATTATAACCGTAGGCTGGGTTACAGCCGTCTGCATAGCGACTATACCTATATATTGGAATTGCTACGACAACACCGATGTATGCGAAATGGACACGACTCTGCCCAGGTACGATACACGGAGAGATTTCGAACGAAACGCACGAAAGGCAGGTTAATTCTTTGCTTTTTGCATTTCCTCCCAGGTATTACACGGTCGCAGTTTTGACGCCGATGCTCTTCGTCACGTGGGTCACGATGTTTCTTTTGTACTGGCGTATCTGGAGGGAGGCTACCACCCATGTCCAAAGACTGAGGGACAAGAGTTCGTACAACGACGCGCCGAGCGATTGGAAGAGCGTTCAAGTAATGAGAAGGAGAATTCAGAAAACAACATAATCTCAGATTTGCTGGGTTCGCAGGTATATTCCGTTTGGCGCTGCTTGTGAAAACCATCCACCGTACTGATTTCAGGTGGTTATTCTCGTCCTGGGATGTTTCTCGGTCTGTTGGCTCCCTTATTTGATAGTGGCCTGCACCCGCGCCTTCGATTGGAATGAAAAAGCATCGCCGACATTATACAGAGCTATGTTTTCACTCGCGATGGCAAACAGTGGAATGAATCCGCTTATTTACGCGTGGAAGAACGTCAACTTCCGCAAGGCATTCAACAGGCTGCTACATTGTCAATCCCCGAATTACAACGATTTCAATTCAAGTTTGAAAAATTATTTGAGAAAACAACAGGAACTCGTCAACAACGAGGTGGACTGTGCGGTGAATCGAGCTGGCAATCAAGACCCTGCTAACGGCGGGATAAAAACGGTATGCGACAATTATTCCTTCCAAGCTGAAGAAGCCGCGCAAATCACCACGGTGTAGAAGTCCGTAGCTATGTGCGTCTGTATCACCGCAAACATCGGATTCAATGAAGGTATTATACGTACTACGGGGGCCTGCAAGTGATAATTGTTACCCTCACTCGACCGACAATGAGTCCAAAAATAATACCTGTGTACGTGAACGCGTAACGTAGAATTATATTGTACGTATTTCGCTCTGTAATGAAATTACTCACCTCTACCCCTGTAACTCCCAGCGCAGTCTTGATGTTAGGAGTCATCCTGAACGGTACTTTCTCAGGTACGCGGAGGGTTTTTCCCTTCTCGAAGCAAACGTTGTAATCGATGTGGACAACTTCCCCGGTGTTCAGATCGACCAGCACATTGTCGAGATGCCGGTCGCCGAGACCGATAATGTAGCCGATTACCGACATCACGGCTACCGAGTAGGAATAGTTCTTGGTCGCCTGCCACCAGCTGCCTGGGTTTATGCTGTTGCACCATATTTCTCTACATTCCGGATAATGAAAATTTGTTTGAAACACGACAGATTTCTCGATTTTACAATCCTTATTATAATTTACGAGCTTATCGGTCTCGCACGTTTCCTATTCGAGAAACGGATTCGCGAGAGTAAAACAATAGTAGAATAAAGGTAGATTCACAACGATTGCCGTAAAGAATCCAATGAAAATGCCCGAACGAGTAGCGAAAATATTTTGCGGCATGATTTCGAGAAAAATCTAAAATTTACGGCGGCATGTTTTGGGTGAAATTAAATGGAGGTTCAACTCACTTGGCCAGAAGATCTTTCGGAGTTTCGGCCATCAGTTCCGCCAATACTTGCTTCAATACCGGTAGCGGCCACTCCTTTCTGTTGTCCAGCCCGACACCTCTCTCCTTGAGCAAAGGAGCCAGCTTGTTGTAGAACAACTCGGAAGGTCTCAACACGGCACCGGCAGCACCCTTCCCCGTGATAGCGCTATCTCGTTGCTGCCATCGTTTGTAGAGGGCGAAAAGCGGCGTGACACCGTCTACCCATTGTATAAGCCCCGACCTAGGTCCTAACGGTATCACCGAGTAATGACGAGCTCGGTAAATTCTTCTGGTATCGTTGTTCTTGGACATCATCGTGTTCGCTATTCCCAGAAATTGCATGATCCGTTCGTCGAGATGTAGATCCTCGAGTCCCTTGAACAGGTAAGTGTACACGTGTCCGTCTGACCCGTGGAAGACAAGTTTCTTCGGTTTGGTCTTGGTCGGAAGTATCTGGACGTTGTTATCCACTGACTTGATGGTCACGATTTTGCAGTCGAACGAGGCCAGGCCAGGCATCGCGATTCCCGTATCCTTCAGGTTGGCCAGTACGGGACTGATGTCGTTCATTTTCAACGAATATGCGCCCCGCTTGTGAGCTTTCTGCGTGAGCTTGGCCTGCAGTTGTTTAAGAGATAAACCAGCGTCCTGCGGCTTGCCAGGAGATTTCGGATCCGTAAGCTTCTTCATCACCTCGTCGATATGCTCGCCAAATTTTTCCTGAAAATATTTCTCGTGCGGCGTTTCGGGCGTCACGGACGTTATCGCCAACAGATTCTCGAATATAAACACTATCGGTTTCAGAATGATGCGATGTTTCTCAGCGATCAGTTGCTCCTTCTCGCTGGGCGGCAAGGAGACGTTGTCCCGCACCTTGCGAATTTCTACCTCCAACTGAGCAAATCTCCTCGTGATCTCGGCATGGTGTTGAGCGAGCGTTGCCAGCCAGAGCTCGTCCCACAGCAGTGTTATCCTGCGAAGTTCCCTGACGAGTACTTGAATCTGATTTACGGTGTCGGGAATTTTTTTCGACAAGCAATCAACCATCGGCATGAAGCAGGAATTCAGAATATTCTGGCTTTCGTCGTTGCCGCCGCCGTATCGTTCGTCCTCTATGAAGTCCAATTCTACCGGCGACGTCGCGGCCGCGTTTGTGGCACTCGTGTCGATGTCCGCGGACAACGGAACGGTGGACGTACTCGCCGCAGTCTCGTACCTGTCACCCGAAACCGCGCCCACCACAGCTGGGAACGTTATCAGGTGCGGGGAGTGTTCGGCGACGCGGCACAACAATTCGCCGACGCGTGTCCGTACGTATGATTCCGGGTGACTGAGACGGGAGAACAATTGCGGAATGATCTCTTTCCACGGGCACGTGGGCGTGCTGGAAAGTCCCGACTCGAGGACACCCTGAAGCTCGAGGGCGTGTTTGACGACGAGGCGAAGAATCCTGAGGGTGGCCGTGATCAGGGCGCACCCGTTGGCATCCTCGTAACTGGCCAATTCGATGTATTTGAAGTACGCGTTAGCGGAAAGTTCGTAGTACGAATACACTCGCTTCTGAGCCTGTCTCCATATGTCGACCAACATGCCAAAACGTTCACCGCTAACGTTTTCCAATGTCGCCACATTCCTCAACTGATTTTCTATCATTTCCGAGGTGTTCACGTCGCTGGTATCGATGTCTCCCTCATCCTCCGGGATCGTCTTGTTCTGGCTCAATATGGAGAATATCATGTTCACATCGAGGTCAGTCGTCCCGACAGGCAGCAGGGCGCGTATGTTTGCTCTGTCCGTGTCTGTCAATTGCCCGGAATTCGAATTGTCGACAATTTTTCTTCCCCACTTGTAGCACCAGGCGGCAAACTTGCACCAAGCCTTGGGCAGGTCCGGGCACTGATTCACCCCGAGCTGTGTCAGTTTGCCCACAATCATGTCCGAGGCGGGTATCATATCCGCCGTTTCGCCGAACAAATTGTCCATCAAGCCGTCGTTGTGGACCGCTTCGAATATCA
Organism: Euura saliciscinereae; assembly: GCA_018420115.1. NCBI lineage: Eukaryota > Metazoa > Arthropoda > Insecta > Hymenoptera > Tenthredinidae > Euura > Euura saliciscinereae. The sequence goes on along the minus strand of JAFFZH010007228.1, from coordinate 25,991 downwards.
ACAGTTCCTCGAGCTGCCCGTTGTTGTTTATTTTCGTATCATCTTGCTGTATCCATTTTCCAAGCGTCAAAAGAAGCTTAGTCCCCATCTCTCGCAGCCCGGCGCCATGCTCCCCATTGACGATCGTCTGCGATATACCGAGAGCGGTGGCGCTGCATATCTTCACCGCGTTTTCGCCGTTTTCCATCGAGTACAACAGTTTCGCTACCTCCTTGAACGCCCTCACGTTGTTCTTGGACCATTTCACGCATATGGGACCGTTCGTTATGTTTTCGGCAAGATCGTCGAACGTGAATGCGACGGAACCGTTTCCGTCTAGCAGCTCGTGGTCGATTCTGAAATATCTGACTATCTCGCGTTTGGCTAAATCGAAATTGCCTTCCTTCCTTGCGTTTCTTACGACATTCAGACGAAGACTAGCCAATTCCGCGCATCGTGTACGGCCCGCTCTAGCGAAATAATCCGACCACCACAGGACCTGGGTGAGGATGTTGGAGTCGAGATAGTTGATCTTATCAGCCCTATACAGTTCGAAGGCGTTCACATTCCGCCCGGCTATGAGATCGGTGAGACCGGCGGCGGAGTACTGCACCAAGAGTGAATCGCTCAGATACTCAGCGGGGAGACTGCGCAGACTTTCGCTGGCAGTTTTTTCCGCGACTTTGCGACAATTTTCTATGTCCTCGATGTAAGAATCCTCGAACGCGTCGTTTTGAATTCTGATGGCTATATTCGTGAGGGTATTGCTGCATTCGACGATAGTTTTCGTACAGCTCCAGTTCGTTTTCGCCTCCTTGTCCAGAAGCGACCAATCGGACAATTCTTCGACTGAAACTTTCTCGTTCTCCTCGAATTTCTGCAAACATCTTGCCTGCTGCGATAAAACATTTTCGAACATCTGCCTCTCCAATACAACATTTCCCGGATCTTTCAAAATTTCACTCTCTCTGATCTTCCAAGCCTCCAATCGGCGCCAATCGCTGACTGCTCGATAACACTTTGTTAATTGTTGCATACAAAATGCCGCGACTTGAACATCGCCCTCGGTCTTTGACGCGGCAATTGAGATTCCAGCCTCTCGATCGTTCTGCGCAACGCACAAGCAGCTCTGTTCCTCCAATATTTGTTTATAACCGTCGATCGCAGCCTCGTACCGTCCGGAGGCCTGATCGGTCGCAGCCTTCAACCAAGTGAACTTGTTATCCCTATCCTTGGTATACACGTACAGTCCCTGCAAGGCTTCCGCCTCGCCGAGCTTAACCATAGCCTTGGCTGTGCAGAGGGCTGCTCTTTCGAATTCTGGGCCTTGTGTATTGTCAGAGCCGATAAGATCCTCCATCAGCCTCTGCCCATTTCTCAGTACGTTAGCCGCCATTCCCGCATGGAGAGAGACGACGCAAAGCGCCAGCCTTATGCGATTCAACCATTCGCGACAGGTCGATTTGTTTGTGTGAAAGAAAGTTCGCACAGGTTTCGACAGCGGCAATAATGCCATAGCGCAACCCTCGCTGGCATTGTGTATAACTCGTTCCAAGTGTTCGAGAAATTCTATCAATAATCTTACCCGCGTATGCTCGTGGAGGGAGTAGTCCAAGCCGCGTTTATCTTTTCTCGTAATCTCTGCGTTGTATGATATTTCGCGGGCCAGTGTCTTCAACGCTCCTTCGATAGTCGTGAATGTCTCCTGAGGCTTTCCAAGCGGAGTGCGAAGCTTATTGCCCACGCAATGTTGCGCAGCTTCAAAACCACCCCAGAATAGTAGAAAACTTCGGTTGGCCAATGCCATTTCATAAATTTTTCCAATCGTCTCGTTCTCGTGCCTGCTGACAAAAAATGTGAATCGATCACTTGCTAAAAGAAATGAAATGAATCTATGAAGTTGACAAAAAAAAAAAGTTTACAGATTTCCGGGCTTTGATAATAGACCAATTCAGAGGACACGGAGCACATGCGGAGCACACACGGAACGAATTACAGGCCTGTATATCGCTAAATTAACTATCTTTATGAAAAACGATGCGAGCTTGCCTACTATCGCTATTTTCCTTGACCTGGCAAAAACTTTTGATACGGTAAACCACTAATGCTTGATGCAAAAGTTGGAAAAGTTTCGGACAGACGGATCGCGAGTGGAGATTGCTAACAATGTGGTATCGGCTATCCTCAAATCTATGGAAGACTGCTCCTATTACTTCTGTAAATCACAGTGACAAACGTCCAATAAAGGTCAAGGTGCATAGTGCGAGCTGCATTGGCGCCTACGTGACCGTTCAGCAATCGAAAACATTCACCACACTTAGGTGCTTAGGTCCGATAGTAGAGGGACTTAATCGGAGTAACAGTGTCAAAGATATAGCGCACACAGCAAAGCCTGAATGCAGCCGCAATGGGGTAATGGGGTACCCCAGCAGCCGCCATACAGTCCACCTGAGTTATTTGATTATCCGCTTTTATTGGCATATTGCATTGAATAACGTGAAATCAGTATTCTGTCTAATAAACCTAATTCTCTGGGTTAGTAGGGGCTTACATGAATATTTATTAATACGCTTGAAGGAATACCCGAACAAATAAGTGAATAATTATCTTACACAGTGGGCCAACACAACGTGAAGACTTCTGAGAGTGCTGCAGCATCGAGGTAATACTCTTGGAGTAGAAATGCCATGAACGTACGAAAATGTTGTGCTTGCATTTCGCCGTTGCTGTTTCCTCTCATGTGTAATCTCTGGGACAGGACGAGAGATTCTATCGCGTAGTTTTTTATGTCCTGCGATTTCTGCAACAAATTTTAGAAAAACGAATTTCATCATCGGACAAATAACTCGAAATGGACAGCTCGTCGACGCAACAGTTTATTTCTCAACCAACCTTCGTCTCCGAGACCAGGCATGCTCTGTTTAATTTAGGGATGACGATGTCCAGTGGTAGATTCATCAGTAGTCGAGCATATTTCCGGTGAACGTCTTGATTGTGGGAGGTAAGATGTAAAATGGCCAAATCAATGATATCCAAGTAAATCTGCTCTGGCCAAAATATATTTTTCACACTGGTCAATACCTCGAAGTTATTGCCGACGGCCAAACAAATGTCATGATTTGTTGTGTACCCGCAGCACATGAGGCTGGTTACAATATTATAGCACTCCTCTGTCTTGTTCAGAATCCCGATATAATTTTCTGCCTGAACAAAAATCTCTTGTGTCCAGTTCGCCAAAAGAAGAAGCACCTTGTCTGAGGTTTGGCTTTTGAATGTTTTAGCAATTAGGTCCAGAATAATGGATAGATGGCCGCTCGTCGGCGATGTTGTCGGCACGTCCAATGTTCCTGGAAATATGTCTTTTGGACGGCTTCCATTTGTACCAGATATCAGCACCGAGCTTGGGACGAAGTGATTGTATCTGGAAATTAGGCATAGTTAATTCAGATTATGATTAAAGATAGTTATAATAATATAAGATGTTTGACCGATTCAGTCAAAATAATTTTATAAACTCACCTCGAGCAGTGAGCATACAACAAATAAAGCACAGTGTACTGGAGTAGCGGGCTTGCGAGAGCTAATGCAGTGTCGTACGGCCGTAATCTGACTGCCAAAAGTTCCAGGATGCTCGGTTTTAACGCCCACATACCGATTATAGAATTACTTGCATTTGCTGTAAAACGATAAATGAAGATTGGGTAATTATTCGAACGGTCTTGCAAAAATGTTGGAAACTTTGATGTTCTTATGAATATTGTACCCACCGATATCGGACAAGGCACGAAGAAGGAACATCACGACTAGCTCGGCGTCTTCCCTTTTGTATTTGACGTCAAATAACGGATTTTCGGATACCAAGTCTCTGACTTCGCCAACAATTAGTTTGTAAGCAGTTTCCAAGTCTGCCAGTATGTATCTGTAGGCTTCCTGAAGCAACGGAATATTTTTGAGGCTCAGGAGACTGCGATACACACCAAGGCTAGCGTTTTGAATGGGGACAGAGTTCCTGAATCTCAGCTGTAAGAGTACCGAAGTCTGCCCGAGAAGCTTGTGGACCAATTCCAATGGCAGATTAGCCGAAACCTCTTTGATCACCTTGCCAATCGTATCGAGCGTAGAGACGATTGTCTCATCCCAAAATGAGTCGACTCTATCCAGCTGCAGATCTATAAACTTGTACAGGAGATCGTGATTTTTTGTCACTCGACTCTGCAGATATCCAAGCAAGAGGAATGCACACTCATTGGCAATCACTATCAGCTCTTCTTTCTCTGCCGAAAGATCTTGGCTCTTCTTCCCCTTCAAGTCCATAGACTTCAACAGATTGATCAACGACTGTTCCTTTTCAGTAGACAAAATTTCCTTTTCCGAACTTATTTTAGAATTTTTCCTATCGTGTCTTCTGCCCACGTTCAAAGACTTGATCATTTTAACAAGATTTTCCTCATTAACGTTATCTCTCCCAAGATTCCGTAAAAGTATTTCAATGTTTTTTTGCGAGAGGTTCATGCTCCTCATCGACCTTGTCAAGCTCTCAGTATTTTCTCGGGTGAGTCCCAAGTTGTTCACCCAAGCCTCGTTTCCGTCATCCAATTCGATAGCCTTCACCACAGTCTTCAACATTTTCGAAAGTGAATCGGTTAAAAACGACCACTGCACGCTAGCTGTCAGATTTGGGTTCAGGTGGTCCGAAATGCTTTTAGTGACCGTATTAAATACGGAAATCAACGACGTTATTTTTAGTATACATTCTCGTGGACTCGGAGATACATCACCCCCCGGGGAGCTTGTTCCTGATTCCGGCAGTGCCAATTCCTCGTCGTAACTCTCCATGTCTTCTAAAAACTGTCCCAACAGTGTCAAACTGAATTCAAGATCACCGATCCAAAAATTTCGCAGTCTCTGTAGACTTCGACTCGCGTAGGCGACAATCGGTTTTTGCTGGGTCGAGTCTATGTGCCAACCGACTAAAATATCAACAGTGTCGCGAAAATGATCCGCAAATGTATCTGGATAGGATTCGGTCAATAGGAGGATTGCGTCTACTGTAGCTGTTAGCAGATCGGGTCTGTCCACATTCTCCAGGGTGGATTGCAGTTCGGACATCATTAGCTGAAACGATAATATTGAATTAGAAACATATTCTCTGTATATGTATACATATATGTATATACATATCTGACATATATCTACACATATATAATTATATATATAAATATGTTGAAGGCAGGAAGAATCAGTTTACATCAATTCTCTTACTCATATTCATTCGCTTACCAAAGAGAACTCTTTCAACTTCGGTGCTTGGGCGTCCATCTTGAAAGTCTCGACAAACGACTTGATCAGGAGACATTTCACTTCGTCGTTTCTTTCCAAGGAATATTTGTTGAATACCCATTCCATGTACCTAAGAAGAGATCGGATTACTCGAAAATATCATATACGAATGCAATATTCAATGTATCATATTTTCGAAAAAAGACGAATCTGCTCATGCAATATTGATGCTGGCGAGAATTTCGCTGAAATAGGATTTCCTGACTTTTGCCCCTGAAGATTATATTATTCCCTGCTCTTCGCCCAGCAAATCCGAATAATGTCAAGTATTTCGGATAATCAAAAAAGCGAGATATTGTCCACATTTATTTTAATAAGCACGTATGATTCTGTACATGTTAGAATAGTCTTTTCGAAATTATGCAATTATTGTCAATGCAGGGGTACAACATAATCAATAATATCGACAATTATTGAATTTATTCATAATTATTCATTACAGAAACAAAAACAAGACAAAATTCAACGTGGATTAGTGGAATTCCCTGACTTTTCCTGTTTTTTCCCCCCACTTGGCATCATGCTTCTGTCATTCGATTTCTACGCTTCTCTTCATTGTCCTCGACAGTGGTTCTCGCGATTGTGAAGAAAGATTATTACGATAAAAACCAAGGAACCAATAGCCCACCTTTTAAAATCTTGATCAACGACGTATCCAACACGGCCTAGACATCTTGCCGCATGCTGCTTCGCTTCCAGACCTGGTCCCGAGTGTAAAGTGTCCAGAAGGCTCTCACAAATGAGATCCATGCTTCGGCGAACGTATCTCTGATTCTCAGGTGCCACCATCACCTCCCGCAATTGTTTGCATAGTCCAAGAAAATTATCATAGTCATCCTCTCGGCACAATCGTCTGAGCAATTTGGATATTCTTGAATCCTCTGTAAGCGGTAAAGTCAAAGGAATGAGCCTTTTTCAGTTGGTCTGAAATGACCTCAAACGAACAATATAAAATCATCCAAAACCCTGGGATAATAAACTTGATAAAAACTTACCGTTTGCACGTTTATCGTCATAGTATTTGTTGGGTGAGTTCTCTTGATTTTTCAGCGGTTCTTGAAACTTGGATCTAGGCACAGGATGGTACCCGGCCTCGGAGTTTGACTCGCGTTCGGTGGCGGTTTTCTTGAATGCTCTACCTCGCGAACCGCCTCTACCTCGATCTCCTGTGCTTCCTCCGCGAGCCATTCGATATTCATTTCGTGACCCACCTCCAGCCCTGGAAAGATCAAGTGACGATTGAAGGGACAAACTTTATTTGTAAGCCAGCTTTCTCCCGACTGACGAGAAAATTAACGCAACGATAGCAAATGATTCTTAATTCGAGCGTACCTGGATTTGAACCTGGCAACGGGACGGTCGGCGGAATAGCCTGTTGAAATTCGCTGGCAGATCAGCAGAGGTTGACGATTGTTGGAATCACCCTCGCCGTCGCCGTCAACGTCACCGTCACCTTCACCACCGTCACGATCACGATCACGATCACCGTCGATCTTTCCCTCGTTATTACCCTGGGAAATTCCCGCAGTCTCTTCCCGCGCCTCGGATGTTTTCGTTCCACGTAGCTTGGTGCTAGCGTTCGCGTTACCACAGCTATTCATCACATCACTCTACGATCGGTCGGCATGACCCAGACACCCGGACGACGTAACCTCTGGGCAACGCAATTTACGACGCGAATTTATTTATTGGCAATATCGCGTGGAACTCGTTTATCGTGCGTAGCGAAACCACACGCGATTAAGTACACTGCGAGGGGGAGACGCTGCGGGCGCGTAACGTGCGGGAAAACAACGGCGTTCGTCAGTTCGTCAACGACGTTATTCGTTATTCGTTATTCGTTATTTATACAGCGGAACGATTTTAACGGTGGATCGAACGGGCCGAACTTCCGTGTTCCGTCCGTCGCCACAGCCGAACGATGGCTTTTGTGAATCCTGCGTCGGCACTCTGGAACCTTTTTACTCCTTTCCTGTATTCCAATTTTTAACTATCTCATTTATCGTATGTAGCTCGACTGTGTATTCCTTTTCTCCGGAGTTGTAATATTGTGCAATCGATCAGTCAAAAACGATCAACTAGCTCGAACGACGAACCACTCGTGGACAACTGCTGCCAAGTGCCAATAGAGTAATAGACCCGGAGGGGACCATGTCACTTTCGCGTAGTTGCTGCAGATTACTGAACGTGTAGAACGAAGTTTGTGAATTGTGATTTGTGACCACGAGGTCGCAAGCTACGTCACGCTTCGAAGCGAAAACGATAGCGCTCTCTGCCTTACCTACCATGTACTTACCCGTGTGGCCCATGTAAATCGAGCTTTATTTCGAGACCCCTGGCGACATCTGTTGACACCGCTCGAAACTCGATACCAAAATGAAAATCGTTAAGCCCCGCTCGCGCGGTTGCCATGGCAACGGTTTACGGAGCCAGTTTTCAATTTCACTTGTCAAATATCAATCCGCCGAATCTTTGTTGCGACCGGTTCAGGACTGAAATCCTATTTCGCAAATCAACTATCGTCCTAACGGTCCGTATCGCGTGCTGACTAGTCACAAGCGTCGAGCGTTCGTTAACTTGACGGCAAACTCCTCACTCGCGTGTCACCGGTCTTTGAGGGGGCTGCTGTTAAATTAACAAAGATTATCGATCGAGTCCCCGCGAGGCGGGTCTCTTTTCGCCTTATTTCGTTCCGCCGACTGTCCCGGCCACGATTTCCGTTTCATCTCCAATTTTTCGGCGAATACGATATATTGTCACCGCAATGTGAGTATAATCCGATATTATTGTGGTGAACAAAACGTCCCTCTACGTAGGTAGATCGGTCCTCATCTGGGATTCGTCTTACCGCAGTCCCGTCATGTAACTTGTGTAAATCTATATTTTATCTGCAATATTAATGCTCGACTGATGAGGCTGGCGAGCCAATTAATCTCGAAAATTGCATCAACTGAAGCTGTCAATCAGGATTCTTGTGTTCCTCGTGCTTTCGATAGAACAATTAATTGTCACAATATTAAATCCAGTGAACATTAGGTAACCCCATGAATATATATGAAAAACACAGGTTCGGCAGAGACCGTGATCAGAGTCGGGGGCGCCGAGGTGGAGGTAGCGGCGGACGAGGCGGAAGCCGAGGCGGAGGTGATGTGGGATCCAGATTTGGTGGACGAGGTGGTGGGGGCATCGGCGGATCTAGCAATCTCAAAGGAAAACAGCCGGGCAGTGGTCTGCGCAAGCTCAACTGGGACTTGAGGACCTTGGAACCGTTACGAAAGGATTTTTACGTGGAACACCCTGCTGTTAGAACCAGGTACGAAGCTGAATCTGTTTAGCATCGAATATGTCTGTACAATGTGAACGAATGTGAACGAATCTTCTTTGAGTATACGATGAGAAAGAAGCAACTGTTGTTCAGATCCAGGGAGGAGGTGGATCGGTTCAGAGAGAGTGCAGAAATCACAGTCAAAGGGGACCAGGTTCCAAATCCCATTCAGTATTTCGAAGAAGGGAACTTTCCCACTTATGTAATGGAAGGGATCCGTAGACAGGGATACACCCAGCCTACGGCTATCCAGGCGCAGGGCTGGCCCATAGCGCTGAGTGGAAAAGATCTTGTAGCCATAGCGCAGACTGGATCTGGGAAAACATTGGGAGTGAGCTATTTGGGCGATTGACCTTGATCTACCTTGAATGGAAGAAAACTTATCATTGGGTTTATTGTAATGGGTGGAATTTTTCAGTACGTACTGCCGGCTATAGTGCATATCATAAATCAACCTCGTCTGAGCAGCGGTGATGGACCCGTCGCATTGATACTGGCTCCCACTAGAGAACTGGCTCAACAGATCCAAGAAGTTGCCAATTGTTTTGGGGAAACTGCCTCCGTCAGAAACACGTGTGTATTCGGCGGTGCGCCTAAAGGGCCGCAGGCACATGATTTGGAGAGAGGCGTAGAAATCTGCATAGCAACACCTGGGAGACTCATTGACTTCTTGGAACGAAATACAACCAACTTACGCAGGTAGAGCAGTGAATATTTCGTCCATTTCGTTCATTGTGTGTCCATATTCGTATATATTTACTATAAAATCGGGCAATTATCCGTGCAGGTGTACCTATCTCGTTTTGGACGAAGCTGACAGAATGCTGGATATGGGATTTGAGCCTCAAATTCGTAGAATTATTGAACAAATCAGGCCTGACCGTCAGGTTCTGATGTGGTCGGCAACGTGGCCCAAGGAAGTACGAGCATTGGCGGAAGATTTTCTCACCAACTACACCCATCTGAACATCGGTTCTCTGACTTTGTCGGCGAACCACAACATCATTCAAATAGTCGACGTTTGCCAAGAGTTTGAAAAGGATATGAAATTATTCAGACTCCTCCAAGAGATTGGAACAGAAAAAGAGAACAAAACAATAATATTTGTCGAGACCAAGAGAAAGGTGGACGATATTACAAGAAATATCAGGCGCGACGGCTGGCAAGCCTTGAGCATTCACGGAGATAAGAACCAGCAAGAGAGGGATCATGTTTTGCAAGAATTTCGCAGTGGCAGGGCACCAATTTTAGTTGCCACAGACGTGGCAGCCCGTGGCTTAGGTATGTCATCATGCTACGTCCACTTTTATCCTCGCGTGTACCACACTCTTCTTGTCTCGGCTCCGTGTTACCGGAGTGCGACGACTGTACATTTGTACATTTTTGATAATTCTGGGTATTGGCAACACTTATTGGATTTAGCCGGTGATGCGTCATAGTTAGCGAGACCGGCCGACAATTGTACGTAGCGATGTGTGACGCGTTTGAACCATTATAGTCGTTAAATTTTGTATGCTTTGCTGAACGTGATTATGGAGAAACAAAAAAGTCTCGCTACGTTTCGCAGCACTTTGACGGTGTATAATTGTTTTTCCACGATATCCGCGATCATCACTCGAGACGATGGAACTTGGAGTAGAACTTGAATTCTTGCAACCACATTCAATAGTTGAATGATAATTGCATTGTGTACAATTACACATTATAAATTATGTTTGATCAACTTGGCAGGGTTCTGGGAACGCACACAAGCTACCGCCAACAATAAGTCAGTCTGGTTTTCTTTTCCAGAGGCACAGAGTTCAGTATATCGACGCGGTGTAATGCCAGTATTGGGCAGACACAGCTATCTTTTTATTTTATTTGTTAGTTTTACTCAATACCCTGTGTTCATTATTTCATAGTTTGGCAAGGAAGCAAGGCCAAATCCAAAGGTCCCATTTTGAGCTTTATATCGCGCCGTGAAGCCAAATCCAGTCAGATTCGACTTTGAAACGTTACCCTGAACTTATGGCTTGACCATGCTTAGTCGTGGCAATTCAGATTCATAGCCTTCTTTCGAGACTGGAGGCTTACCGCCGAAGGACGCGATGACTTAGGAATTAACGTTTACCTAGATATCTGGTGCCTCTATCCAAACTAATGCACTCGTCGAGTCTAAACCCTAAAATGCTGCCTTTATCCCACGTATCAGACACAACCGCTGTGTCTGTCTAATTGCTAGGCGGATACTAAATTTCCATAACAAACCAACTGAAATTGGCATCACACCATTCCTTATGCAAATGAAGCCCATCGCGGCGTTTGAGTTGGAACTTGCGGGTGAAAGGTGGGTGCCATTCATATAACTATTTATCATTCCATTTTATGCTAGGTTGCTAATCTAATGCTACGTTTGGTATTGTGACATAATAACTGTAAAATGATTGATTGTTGAGTTAATTAGTAAGTGACTTGGTAACAAGACTGTATATCGATAATACAGCCCGTTTGCGTAGCACTGGGTGTACGAGTCCATTACGCTTTCACAAAACTCACCCTACTCGATTGTACGCTTTCGAGCTCATGACATTCGGATGTACATACGATATCACTACCTCCAGGTCTTGGTTATTCTCAATTGCGATACAGTAATTTTCAGTTGATGTGATCGAAATTAGAGTATAGAATATTAACGCATACGTCTATATTACAGACGTAGAAGACGTCAAGTATGTCATCAACTTTGATTACCCTTCGTCATCCGAGGACTATATTCATCGTATCGGACGAACAGGACGGAGGTGCCAAACAGGAACGGCCTATGCTTTCTTCACTAACCACAACATGAAGCATGCGGGTGATTTGATCGAGGTATTGCGTGAAGCAGGGCAGAACATTAATCCGCGTCTGAGTGAAATGGCGGAACTGGCCAAGTCGGGCAGTTTCGGAGCTAGAGGTAAGTCATGACTTGGAGTTGAAATATTAGGTACCTCTCATTGATGCATCGATGATAGCTGAGAAGAATTACATACACTTGACTACAACTGAAAAACTGTAATCACGAACTGTAACTTAGGGGGAAAGCGGTTCGGCGGCGGTGCGGGTAGTGGTGGAGGCCGACGGGGGAACATGGACGGCAGAGGACGAGGAAGTGGATCTGGCAGAGGAAGAGGAGGTCGTGGTGGACCATCTTATCAGCCCAGTTCAGCAAGTTATTCAAACTCTGACTACAACAGCTATGCCGGAGGAAAACAGAATAATCCAACAGGGGGGACAGGTGGTGGTTATGGATATAGTACCCAGAGGAACTACGTCCAGGATAATATGCCACAAAATTATGGCGGGGGAGATAATTATGGGATATCGAATAGTCAATATCGAGGTGCAGCATATTAGTATTCATTTATACCTGATGTCGTGCCGGGTAGCGAGTGACTGCCCGAAGAAGCTCCGGGAAAATTATCCTGCAACAATAAAGCGAGGCTTCGGCATCTATAACTGCAACACACAGTAGATGAAATACTTCTATTATGTGTGACTATTAGTTTTTGGGCATGACCGTAATTGAGTCGAACGCATATGAGAGACAGATCTTCTTTCAGCTTTGGCAAAATGAAATACCTATCTTTTCTGTCCAGAGTATTGAACATTTGTTTTCGGCGTTGAATACGCGTTTCAGTTATTCTTATCGACGTGTTGAGACACTTGTGAGAGTGCAATGGTTAAAATATTTTTCATGTCAAATTACGACGTTGGAAAGAGTGATAAGATTATAGATTTAATTACCCGTACCTAGGATGAATTACTTGTGAAAATATTCCGGAAATCTGTTTGTTGTTATAAAGATAACACTCGCGTAAGGATCTAGTGTAGTTAAGTGATTCGAAAATGGCTGTTAAAATATATGTAAGGAAGGAATATCTCAAAGATGATCTAGTCAAAGAAGTTGGGAGATGATAAAGTGATAGGAAAAGGAGAAGAAGAATCTTGTAGAATTATTGCGTTTCGTGTTGTTCGTATTCCCTGAGTGAGTAGTCGGGCTACTTGACCTAGGATGTATGAATATTCATAGATAACGAGTGTATACACTTTGGGCGAACTTGCAAAAAACAGGGTGGAGATTATTTTTGTAAACGCGGAATTACGTAGCTAAGGTAGAACGAACGGAGGGAAGGTCGAGAAGATGCCGCTTGTATAGGCTGAAGAAATTATGATGTAAACGAAAATAGGTATATGTATGTTTGTGTATAGGTATGGTATACCTATGATTCATCAATTGTCATGCGTTCCGAAATGAGAGATAATTTATGTAGCTACTCTGTGCTGAAATGATAACATATTTGACACATTACACAGGTTTTTCATGTAAAGTAAACAGCAATTACCGATGTATCCATTCTAGTCTTATTACGGCCCTGCCTAAGCCACTGTCGATACTTGCAGACCATTCGTTCATACAAATATGCATCAAGTTGTGTGATTATAGATAACTTTGGTATTATTTCATCGTTCCTATACTATGTATGTACGGGGCGCGATCGTTAGATAGTTATCAAAATATAAAATTATACGAACCAGCATATATACAAGACAAAAGTAAAACACACATAGTGTACGTAAAATATTAAATACTTACGTATATTATTATTACTGGTAATATTTGCACCTCGGTTCTATACAATAGCTGTGTGTCGTATTTTCTGTGATCTCATAAATTGAATAAGTAGGTTGGTAGAGAATGAAATATATTCCGTTAAATTATTGTCATCACAAATCGAATTGCATTATTTTCTTCTTATGGTTTTTCTCACCCATTTAAGATAGTTCATCTAGAGGCCTGGCGCAAAAAGATCCGCAGCGAAATCGAATTACTTTCTTTAATCCTCGTACGAGTGTACAAAGAACATCCTTTCCGAATTTCGAGTTCCCTATTCACCCGCGGTTTTATGCGTTTTGAATCTACGAACATGTATCGCCCTATATATCAACTCGCAAAACTGACTGATATGAGTTTCTCGGGGTCTAATCTGTTAAAGGAAAAAAGCAGAGGCAGAGCATGTTTTATAGTGACTTTCTGCAACATTGGATAAAGGTTCTCCAATGTTCTTCCGCCAGCATTTTCTATCTATTCTTTTCAGTAAAGAGAATAACAAAATTCCACGCGTTATATTTGATTTGAAATGAAGGATTTGAATCGAATTTCGCACATCGTCAAGCTCGACTGACACGTAGCGACACCGTGCGAGGATTATTTCAAGCTCGGATTCTGGAGAGCAGTTACCATTCATGCACATTCAATATCAATGCGCAAGTATCCCCGGATCACAGAAAGGTACACAAGGAACAGAACTCAGAAGTGATCGGAAGTGAGAAGGGTGAGAAGCGTCAGAACTGTTGTGAACTATTTACTCGGACTTGACACGAAGAATTTACGTGGAAATAAGTCACCCTCCGACAAACTTCTATTTCCCCATTGATCCCACTTTTGGCATTATCCACACGTGATGAATGCATCGAATAAATTCCTACTCTACGGTGGTAACGACGCGTTTGCGGACAGGCAAAAAAAACTCTTTGATCAGCTTTCGATTGCGGAAAAAGAATGTAACAAAGAGAGAACCGATACCGGAGCAGTGTCGATGGACGTTGACTTTTTACCCCCCGAGGATGGACGTCGTCCTACTCGGAATGTGAGGAAACGTAAGAGTGAAATGAGGCAGTTCAGAGGTAAAGAGAGTATCTTCAAAAGGCCCGAAGGACCCGCACCTCGCTATCAATCTCGTAGCATTCCTGACCATCATCGAAATCCGCACAAATGGATGAAATACAGCCTGGACGACGTCTCGACGGACGATATGACAGATCGCAGCAATGCTAAGACTGCCTTTGCCTTTCTCAAAGAACTCAAGGCTCGAAGAGCAAGGGAAGACGCAGCCAATGAAGAGGATCCTGACTCGCCGATGGGGGATGACGATCGCCACAGTTTCTTTGTATCTGGGAGTTCGAATAATAGAGTACCAAAGCGGTCGACAGGGATCGAATTCAAAAAACCAGAGGTACCTCAACCGAGCAGTTGTCGGAATTCTGTAGAGATTATAAAGCCTGACCAGAAGCCGATATTTTTGAGCAGCAAAGTTGTCATGCCTGAATATGTTGTTGGTCAGAAACCGAAAAAGAAGAAAGACAGGGAAAAGAAAGGAGTAACTACGGAGATGAATGTAGTTCGTACAAAGGAGCTCAAATTGAATCATTTGGAAGAATTTGGCGACGACGAAGATGAGACAATCTGAGCTAGTGTACATATATACAATAAATTATCTTCATTGTTTATTACACGTTTCAGAGTCATTGAAATACAATACGCATGCTTATCCGGTAATAATTTACCATTTCTTAATCCAAATCTCCAGAAAGGATAGTTTCTCAAGCTTTTCCATTCTCCATTCTAAAAGACATTTGGGAGGGGCCTCGCAGTTGGAAACCAGTTTCTCATTTTCTATCGCTCAACTTGTTCCTGTAACATCAGAAGCCTATATTCCGATTTATGGACGACTCAAAAATAGTTCTTTCTGTAATCGAAACTCGGGATTTTTCGTGTTTTCTTTCCAAGTACAATCTCTCCAATTTCCATTGCTTTTCGATTTTTCTCCAGTAGGCCTATGCTATCAAATATATTGGGGTGTCAACATTTAATCTCTGTCCGCCATATTTGCTTTCATTTCTTTGATAGCAGCTTTCAGTCGACTATGTCTAACTTTGAGCCGTCTATTTTTCTGCTGCAGACTCTTTATCTTCCTACGTTTTGTTTCAATTTCTTCGGCCACCACGGTGCAGTCTTCTTGTGCTTTTTCCGAGGTCCACGAGTCATTGCTTTCCCAGTCTTTGGCGTATCCCGGCGTCAAAGTCTTCGCTTTCCTACGATCACAAGTACTATGTATAATTGGGCCGTTGAAACGTGGTTGCTATCATTGACTACAAACTAGGAGGTAAGGGATGATTCACCTTTTGCGAGATTTCGGACGGCTCGTTTTACCCCAATTTTTAGGATCCGAAGAAGCACGACAATCGGAGTCTGTCATTGGTAAACTGTCGCCGTTCGCGCCTCTCAAATTTTCACCAGGAATCGAGATTTCGGAAGAATCGGCGTCATTCGAGACCTGTTCCTCGGCATTCTCGGCGGGCAGTTCCTCGTCCTTGGGGTTTTTTGTGGGTGAGTCCGGGACCCCAGCCTCCTCTGGGCACGCGGAGGACTTGGCATCGCTCACATCTGCCGGACAATCGAATTCAGGCGATTCTCTGTTTTCTAATTCAGCCTTGCCGCTGTAAAGAGAACTTGCGTTTACTCCATCGTATAGTTCATAATCGAGATATCGCTCACATACTTCATTGTCAGCCTGCGGTAAGAATCTGGTTATTCTTCTCAAAAACAAACGGAGTACGGAAATCTCAGGAGAACTTTCCGTCAGGCAAGTGTCATTCGACACATTTGAGGTTAGGTGAGCTTACAATTAGATGAGCTCAGGTTGCGTTGTGTTCGTTGATACGGTCAGCTGGTGAGTAAGTCTTCTCGGTGAATACGGAGCAAAACAGTCGAAATGGCGAATGAAATGCAATGAAAGCACATCCCTGAGATTGGCGCCGGTGAACGGCCATCCGCCATCGACGAACTTGCGGCGAACTATTTCCGAATAGCTAGACGACCGACCGAACCGACGCTGGAGTCTGATTCTAACTCTACTGAAGTTGGCAAGTCTCTGGTGTGGGATCGCGGCGCAGTGGGATCGGAGGATCAGCAAAACCAAAGTGTCGCGGAGGTGTGCGAAGGCGGAAGGGGACACGTCAAACATGGCCGAAGCCGCCGTCGATGGGACTCCGATGTCCCGATTTTTCTGTCACAGATGCAGCGTCGAAATCGAACACTTGTTACCCGTGAGTAAGCAGATGGCGTATTAACAGCGCCTTACGTTGGTCGGTTTAGAGCAGCGCAACACCACCGATCATCCCGTTTCTCGCCAGGCTCAATCCGAGTTCCGAGCTGTCCCCGCATACCCTGTACCTATGTATCTTTATTTATTCGCTAATCGTCCGCGTGTCCGTGAACGGAAAAACCTGCGATCCCCGTCGTTCCGCGACCCTGTTTTCTCCTCCAAAATTTTATGCGACCAAACTTTCAGCAGCTAGTCTTAACGTTCGAGGCTCTTTCTCCGATAGCTCGTGTCTCCGATTTCCTGTATGTGTGTACGTTGGACGTATGTACAAACGTCACAACATCCCACCTCGTCTCAACCACAGTTCGAAAGCTCTGTATATGTATTAATTCCGATGACCGTTTTTTATCGTTGTCGTAACCTCTCGACACACACGTGTACTCAACTCAACAATGTGACATTGTTTTGGAATAATATCCTTGAGTCCGTTTTTATTTCCTGCACTGACACTTTTGTAACCAAGCAAATAAAAAGAGATATCTTGATCGCTACCAAATCTGTCCATTCCAGGATTATACGTGTCCAAACTGCTCCAGTGGTTTCATCGAAGAACTAGATGGGGCGGTTAATGATGCCGCAGCTGATATGGATATCAGCAGCGAGGAGCTCAGCGACGTTGACGTCGATGTCTCGGGATACGACGTAAGTTTCCATTGAACGAAATATTGTTACACCGTGGCATGTAATCATGTATAAATCGATAAAGCTTATCCCCGTGAAAAACTTGTCTATGCCTTTAGTTTCCGCACCGAATTGGAGAGGAGCTGAGCGAGTTGTTTCTGGGACTGACCGGAGCAGGCGGTGCTATTACCAGTGGCGTAGGAGGCCCGGCCGGGGCTGCGGGTGGTGCCAGTAGCGGCAGAGGTAGCGCGCCGGGAGGTGAGAGGCGGGTACTCAGGCCCCGCGACCGAACAGATCCTCGCCGCCCCGGCAGGTACACGGCACTTCCCCCCCGCACCAGGCTTCTACGCCATCGGTATTCTATTTACTGACACGATGCCTCTTGCCTATTGCCAATTTTTGTCTCTTGATTTTCCTTGTGTCTTACCTTTAATTCTTTCTGAGTTTGTTTCTTTTTCTTGCCCCAACGACTCTTGTGACCTAAGGATATCCGGAACTCACCAATTTTGTTGTTCCTAAAACATTGAGGGTGATTTTCTTCCCGGCCCAAGTCAAAGCCTGTCTCTGTTCTCTCTCGGAGAAGTCTCAGTCTGTAATCTTCACCTCAATAAATCGTCCCTTTCATGCGCGAAATTTAGAATCGAAAACTTTTGTATAACAGAAAAATCACAGTCCTTCTCTACTCTCCTCTTATGCATGAATTCGCTGGATAATAGAATGTTCATTGCTTTTATACCTGTGCAGCGGTCGCGCCAGACCAGTGATGCCAATGCCTATTGAACATCTGATACAAGACTTCATTCTCAATCTGTCCGGAGTTGGATGGGGTGTACCTGTGGGACAGGGGCAACCACCTGTGTATGTACTTGATTTCCATTGAACCTCTTGCCTCTGCTATCCATAAGTTCAACAAAATCCTAATCGCACTTTTAATAGGCTCTTTTTGGGCAACCCAGGAGATTATGTTTGGGGCCGAGATGGACTGGATGCGATAGTTACTCAATTACTGAATCAAATGGAAGGTACAGGTCCACCTCCGTTGCCCCGCGACCAAATAGAACAGATCCCAAGTACTACAGTTTCACAGGATCAAGTCGGTGAGTACGATGTTTGGTATTCATTTGATCATTTATCTAATGGGATAAGCCGGTGGATAGATACGAAACAATAGAAATACAGAAGACATGACAAAGAAAGAAGAGAACGTGTAAAATGACACGCGTACCGAGCAGAATTTGTGGGACTTACTGTTGCGGCACAATTACCTCGAACATATAAAATAATTATCTTTTTCTCCCCAATGACTATATCCCCTGTGTAAAATAACTTATGTAGAAAAAAAAGTGAAAGCAGATTAAATGCCGCAAGGTAATATTGATTACATTTGGCTCAATGAGCAAACTGTCCGGTTTTAGAGCGGGGAAATTTTACCCACAGTTGAAATACCTTTGAATCTACAGATGGAAAACTTCAGTGCTCGGTGTGTTGGGAAGATTTCAGACTGGCTGAGCCTGTCAGACAGTTACCTTGTCAACACTTTTACCACGCCCCCTGCATCGTGCCCTGGCTAGAATTGGTGAGTTGTCTGTTTTCCCAAATCAATTATCATGTGTCGAAGGAGCAATACGCACGGTGCTATCGCACATACAAGGATCGTCGGCGTAACACAGTTTACACAGCCTGGTATGCTTTCTATTTTCAGCACGGTACCTGCCCTATTTGCAGACAGAGCTTGGGAGATCAAAATTCAGTAGAAGCAAATCAGGACACCGTAGCCCCGAGTCTAGCTGCTCTATTCAGGTACGTTTCCTTACTCGCTTGCAAGAGTCTCTCATGGAAGAATATCGATGATTCAAGTAGAGGAAAGCGAGACTCAACACGGCAGCCTGCGCTTTCACGGATCAAATACCAAATATGAAAACGTATTGTTTCAGGGCAGCCAACGAATCGAGTAGTAGCAGAACATCTTCTACCTCGTCCACGTCAACCGGGAGTAGTTCTAGCAGTGATTCGACTAACGAAATTTAAAATTAGCTATTTACGATCGTCTTGTCGCCATCGCTGACCCGGTAAAACTCTTTTCCTCACTGGTGTTGAATTTCCCGCTGCGTGCCATGTTTTCGGAATCCGACCAACGCCGACCAGTTTCAGCCCTCCTCGTTTTCCCATTCACGGATCACGGTGGTGATTTTTTTGGCTGTCAGCATACACTGTTGGCTTAACAAAATCACATAATGAAATAATTTTCAATTGAGGGTGCATCGAATATTTCACCATTATCAAATTCCAACGGAACGATCGGTATTCTTGAATTCCGACCTCGCTCTGTATTGTTTTTTGATCAAATCGATTTCAATACATGCGATCTACAAGCTGCATCCAATTCTATATCTGGTGTCGGTAATACAAGTTTCAAACAAATAAAGGGGATATCAACCCAACACCTTTAATTCTGTACTTGATACAAGAGATTTTCAAACTCTTACCTGAACGTTGTGTGTCTGAGCAGTTCAAGTTTGAGTAGTTGAAATATCCAACTCAGAGGTCTAAATTTCAGCACACTAGTAATATGATGGGAAGAATCGACGCGATTCATGCTCAAGCACGGTGGTTTAATGGTATAAGTCCCCGTACAGGTGTCTGTAGACTCGGGTTTGATTCTCGGAAGCGTCTGTTGATTTTTTCCATCAATATTTCCAATTATAATTTTATTTGAAAAAATGTTGATAAGTCGTTTCATTCCATGTTCGGCATTGTATGACTTAGGAAGAGCCTGCCAGCAGTTATGACTCTCAGAGGGCTTGAAACTCTTGTCTTATTCTGTTGCCGAAATACTGACTGGTCAAGTCTATAGCTATATGCAAAAGTAGAATTATTGGAACAATCTTATTTCTACTGAGAAGTTGAATAAACGAGCGTTAAGAACATTGAAAAAGCTGGCGGTGATCGGTGTCGTTCGCATTCGATTCAATTATCCATGTTTATTGTTTGTATTTTATTCCATCATTGCAGCGTTAATGTATACGTACGTATATCCATGTATTTATATGTGTGTATCTGTGATGACGTAGAGAATGCCAGAGCTCGGTCTAGCGAAAGAATTACAGAAATTTAGGAGACGACAAAAATATACTAGATATACGCTCACCACATGCAATTACGTTCCAACACATTATGACATGGTTAACATAGAATATAATTCGGCGTAAGTTACGAAGCAGTCGATGCTAGGGCCGAAGAGATTGTTGTTTTATGATATAATTATACCTATCTTATTAACTACATTATTGACAATGGATATGACGATGCGAATGGAAATCCACCCATCTGAAAACTCTGTAATATATGCCTTTAAAAATAATCCTTCACGAATTATTTGAGTCGCTCACTATCCACGCAACTTGGAACATTTGATTTGCCGTGGCTGGGCATTGTTTGATAATGTTCCATGAATAAGTGAATCTTGGTCAACTTCTTAAATAGAATAGACGTGCAGCGTTCTCCGGGTATGCCTGTAAGTTAGCAGGGTAGCGTATAGAAGTGAAATATATTTATTTGGAAAAACCAAACAAGCGAACCCAGTTCATTAGACCAACACCGCCATCATAAGATTATTAGAAATGAATCAGGCATATGCAGCATTGTGTAGAATTGTCTGAAGTTTATTAAATATAACAAAAAACATTGTTCACGATAATATCTTTTTCTCTTAAGTACATATCATATTGTAATAATCCAAATCAATCTTCACCCGAGGGTTCTGTGCCGAAATATCTATCCCCAAAGTTACCGATTCCCGGCAATACGTAAAACTTCTCATTAATTTCGGGATCTAACGCAGATGTCACAATCTTAACCTGGGGGAAAGCATAGGCGATAGAATGGACGCCAGATTCTGCCATTAGCAGGGACACAAGCAGGATATTCTTTTCCGCAACGTCGTGGTCGAGCAATACCCTTATAGCCATCATTGCTGCAGCTCCGGTTGCGACTGTAGCATCCATCAGTATCACCCTGTAATCCTTTATGTCCTTTGGAAGTCTCAAGTAGTATAGCTGAAATTTGAAGGTAGAAGATTAGGCAGAACTGTGTATTCCTGATGTATCGAACGTAACTAACTGTCGCTTGATATTGATTACAATTGCTCTGAAATAAAAAAGTATTAGACGTTGACCAGATTCACCTCAGGCTCTCCAGTGTGCAAATTTGTTTGTATGAGTATCTTGCCGATTCTTATGTCTTTGCATACGTCGCAGACAGCCTGTTCCATAGTTTCCCCTGCTCTAAGTATCGATACTCCGCAGATCTTGTCCGTAGCTCCACGTTTTCCTTGATACAATACACCTTGCGGCGTTTCAACCGTAATTTCCTGCGAAGCATGGGAAAACGTTGAAATAAACGACTCCGTGGATCCTCGTAATTGTTGAATGGACAGTCTGTCTGTCTGCAGTTATTATGAAATCTCGATTCGTCGGACTTACTGGTACAAGAAACATGGTTCACCTTGAACGGCAGTAGAGACAGGGCATATTCTATAACCAGACGTATGAGACGTTTCGAATAGAAAATGAATTCGTCCCTGAGAGTTGATTTGTTGCGAATGAAGGTGTGCAGCCCCTTGATTTGCGGAGTATCTGGCAAAAGATACAGCGACGTTGGCAGGGGCTGGCCTATGTACGAATGTGCCAACTTCTCGCGCAGTTTAAAACCCCTCTGAAACAAGATTCGATAGCATTATTGTCCCTCTCTCTTCAAGTTTTCATTCCGCCTGGTTTGTGCATTTTATCACAGCTTCAATCTCAATTAAGCTTCATGCATTCAGCCCAGTTTCATTATTAGAATCCTACCAGTTGCAGTTGTGTGTGAACGTGTTGTACTATTAGTTCAATGGCTACTTCGTTATCGCCGCCTCGAGGCACGATGATATCCGCGTGCACCATACTGGGCGCAATGTAGTAGTAGAATGAGGGTTTCACCATCGTACAGTATTGCTTCAACACCCCTTCAAGATCTCTCCCCCTCTGAGATATATCTCTTCTCAACCTTCGTGCCAATCTAACGTCAGCGTCCGTGTCCACGAACACCTTCATGTCGCACATCTGGATGCAAAAAGTATTTGCAGCTCTGTTATTCCAACTTTTCGGTGTTGGATTTCATTCATCTTTTATCGATATTCTCTTACCGCTAATACATCCGCATTGTGGAAAGTGAGGATTCCCTCAAATATGATCACATTGGCGCCGTACATTGTTTTCTAGAAGCGAAGATCAATCGTATCGTTAGCAGGTAAGGATTATTTACAAAATTCAAAAGACGCCTGGCACTCACGGTTCGATTTTCTCTGCAATGCGTGACAAAATTGTAAATTGGTACTTCTACTTTTCTTCCCTCCTTGAGACGTTGGAGCGTTGCGGCAAGCAGTTCGAAATCAAAAGCGTCCGGATGATCAAAGTTGTATTCATTTTCTGCCGCCATTGCGTGCTGTCTCTCGTTCAAAACCTAGAAAAGAACCAGAGGAATTTGACAGAATGAAGAAAAATCCAATGGTATTAATCAGAACCGGACAAAGATTGCACCTTGTAGAATGAATCCATACTGAGAAGAGTCACCCAGGGGACGTCGAGGGATTCTATTATTTTGGCTGCTACTGTAGTTTTCCCAGAAGCGCTGCCTCCGCATATTCCTGTAATTGATTCTACTCGTATAG
The DNA here is from genome assembly GCA_018420115.1 of Euura saliciscinereae. Classification (NCBI taxonomy): domain Eukaryota; kingdom Metazoa; phylum Arthropoda; class Insecta; order Hymenoptera; family Tenthredinidae; genus Euura; species Euura saliciscinereae. The sequence continues at coordinate 3,049 of JAFFZH010007228.1, read as the reverse complement.
GTACTCAACATCTACATATCTGGTAGTAAGCAAGATAAAGTGCACGACCAATTGGATCTCTGAATAACCGCATTTTTGGGAAAAAGAAGCCATTAATTTGCCATAATTATGCAAATATCAACCTATAACGAATGGTTCGACTTGTTGGCCAGCTGAATTGTACCATGGAGGTCTCCCAGCCGTGTAAATGGTCCTCGTCTTGCTTCGCAGAATTGATTCCGCGGAGGTCTTTTTACTGGACTGAGTCATACTGGTGGTACGCTGCCTCCTGGATCTAGGTGACTTTTGAGATCCTGAGAATCAGACAATGGATTTCTGCGATAAAACTGATCCCAAGGTAGATCATTCCGAATAGTGGGAAGCGAACCTACCCGTCGAAGGAGGCCTAGGGGATTGAGGGGTCGGCGTGCTGTTGGATCGTTGATACCGATCAACATCTTCGGCCAGTTCATCGGCTACGAAAACTTCTCGGTCTTCGAGGCACTGCTCGGCTCCGTCGTCGCTAAGAAAATCAGTAGAAACAAAGACTTGATCATTACACCAAACACTTGTATATTGTGGACACGGCTATAGTTGCATTATTTACGATTGCAAGGAAAATTTAGAAGACGAGTTGAACCGAGTAGCTGCTCCAAGTACAATCGTAAGATAAACACAATTTTTAGCTTCTTATAACCTGCACGGAATTGATTACTTTCAATTCATCTCGTAGAACGAAGTTTTACCTATCGGAACTGGCCGAACTGGGGGGTTCGAATTGTTGGATTTTTGCGGCCATCGGAACCTAGACGAGGTCAAATGTGAAATTTCAAGGTTATGCTGGTAATCGAACAAACGTAATTGGAAATGAGCGAAATATGAGACCGCATATGTATCTACGATTACTTGCCACCTCGTGTGTTAATAGCTTTCCATTTTTTGATGAAAACTTCCTTACCGGCGCGTTTGATGCGAATCTCACGGGTTTCATTGATTTCCGCGATATGGCGCCACTATTCGCAAATCTAGCGGGCTGAGTGCGACTGCGCACTGGGTTCGGCGCGCGAACAACGCGATCAGAGCATTTAAGACCAACTGTTGCTTGTTGTGACGTTTACACGGCATTGAGAACGGCAAAGTAAAGACCGATAGGGGCGATAAAACAATGGTCGCATAAGAGTAATAGTTCAACTCGTGGCGCTAAGAAGTTGCGGGTTTCCGTGTGTCTTGGCTCGAGATTCTTCACAGATATCGCCAGGTTCGAGTTGTGTGATAAATGATAATTTCGTCAGTGACCGCCAGGGGAGCGGTCGAGTTGCTGATCGCACTGATCGCTGGGTGGCAGTCTGGAACTTGGGAGGGGGTCGCATCGTACAACGCATCACGATAGGCGATAGCTTGACGCTTGATCGGGAGTTGATAGGCAGTTCGCAGTTTATTTTTCACGTTGTTTCACGGTGTTGCCTGATTATAAGCCCGCGTTCGTGTGTTTCCCTTGCTCGCGTGTAGTTGTCAACAGTGATTGACCTCAAATAATGTGACACCTTGAGACTCGTCGGCACACATCGTGGACAAAGCTTGGTCTGACGTTCGCACGTCAATTTTACCTCAAATTTGTCAAACCCGACGATCGCGGTTTATCATTTCACTCCTGAAATTTCGAGTCTGGATGTAACGTGCACCATCCAATCGGGCAATGGACAACCCAGCTGTTCTCGCAGGTAAATCCATGTATATTTTTGTTTGTATTTTTCTTACGTTAACGAGAAGTTAGCGACTCGTTAATACCTTGACAGGTCCTCCTCGTACCGTGCAGTAGGAAACTGGGAGGATCAATCGTAAACGCAGAGATCGTTCGAATCTGCACGGCGAGTAGTTGATTCACTGGTATTATAAGGACCCGCCGGTTTACATATCTATTTAAAGGTTTGAAGAAAAACCTGGGTGTTGTTAACCATAGCAACGATAATCACGTCGTCGCAACTGCTTGCGGTTTCCCGACTGATTGTAATCAGTTCCAGAAAATCCTTGAGTAGATTTTCGAACGTCGAACCCCTTTGTTGTTCGTTTGTCTTGCCGATTAACCACAAAATCATAATGTACATCGAAAGGTTATAATACTGCAAGATGTAATATTTTAACTGGAGGAGATATTTAACACTGTCATAACTGTTGGCTTCCTTGTAAAATTGACACATTAAGGATGTATTGGCCGTACAATCACAACCAAAAGTGACTTTCGTCGACAATATTAGATACCTTGAGATAAGATAAAAATCGAAAAAAAATCAACCACAATCGAGACGATAAAAGTATTAATTTTGAATAATAATAAGGCCCAAAATTTATCAATAAATTGTTTAAACAAAACATTGTTTAACCAATTTTCTGGTAACGTTATCTTTTTCTCATTTCAAATGGATGCCCTAATTTTTCTGAATACGCTTGAATCTTTTAAGAATTTTGTAACTATTTTGAAATTTCCGTTTTCGAAGATTTCCAAATTATGAGAAATGGAAAAAAAAATCTGAATTTTGGATATGTTTTCGTGAAAACGATGTAGGTTACAATTCCGAAGTTTCCGGAGCGTGGAACGAATAGTTTCGCAAATACAGCGTTTACAAATTTTCGAAAACGGAACTTCCAAAGTAGTGTCAAAATTCTGCAAAAATGCATATGTATTCAGAAAAATTAGGGCATTTATTTGAGATGAAAAAAAAAAATAACGTTACCAGAGAATATGTTGAACAATGTTTTGTTTAAACGATTTATTGATAATTTTTGGGCATTATTATTATTATTCGAAATGAATATTCTTATCATCTTTATCATGGTTGATTTTTTTTCGATTTTTATCTCATCATAAAGTACTCAATTTGCCGACGAGAATCATTTTTGGTTGAGACTGTACGGCCAATACATCCTTACAAGCAAACCGTGCATAAGGATAGCATGTTTAAATTATTTGAAACCACGACTACAGAACGTGTCAAGTGTATATTGTGTGCTGAATCTGTGCGTAGTACATATGGGGCATTCCATGTCAACTCGACCAATGATTTTCCCTCAC
>JAFFZH010007216.1:0-50578 GCA_018420115.1 Euura saliciscinereae | reverse complement strand
TTGCAGAAGTTATCAGTTGATAATATTCTCAGAATTCAATCTTGGACAATTGAAGAAGTTATCGTGAACAATCTGGAAGATCCACTTCGAACATTGCAGAAGTTATCAGTTGATAATATTATCAGAATTTGTTCTGAACGATTGAAGAATTTATCTTGAACAGTTGAAGAAGTTATCCTGGACATTCTAAAGAATCTACTTAGAACATTGCAGAAGTTATCAGTTGATGATCTTCAAGAATTAAATCTTGGACAATTGAAGGAGTTATCGTGAACAATCTGGAAGATCTACTTCAAACATTGCAGAAGTTATCAGTTGATAATATTCTCAGAATTTGTTCTGAACGATTGAAAAATTTATCTTGAACAGTTGAAGAAGTTATCTTGAAGAATCTAAAGAATCGACTGCCGACATTCCAGAAGTTATCAGTTGATAATATTCCAAGAATTCAATCTTGAACAATTGCAGAATTTATTCTGAAGGATCAAAGAATTGATGTTGAACAGTCGAAGAAGTTATCCTGAACAATCTGAAAATGTACTTCGAACATTGCAGAAGTTATCAGTCGATAATATTCTGAGTATCCAATCTTTGACAATCGAACAATTTGTTCTGAACAATATAAAAATCTGTCTTGAAAAATGAGAGATCGAAGTAGTTGAAGAATTTATCGCGTACAATCGGTAAATAATTCCTGCACGAATCAGAAATTTGTCCTGTTGCGTTTGGCGTGAGAAATGGTCACCGGTGGTCCCCACGTTGGGCGCGATATTTTGTGTTACATAAACCTAACGGGTTTAATGAAAGTTTTGTCCACCCGATCTTCGTTTTTCCTCATCAAGAGCCGTGATCAGTCTTTATTCCGCCGGTCTCCCCCGTGGAATACGGGTCTTTGGGGACACCTCGGTGTTATTCGTTCGTCCCGCAGCGATTCTCGCTCACATTTTTCATGAATTTCATTCCCTTTCCGCCACGAGCGTCGGACTAGTTTTTTCAAATTATCATTCGAGGCACGTCCCGCGCGGCTCGGCATGACTGCTTTTCGAGTCGTCGTTAATTAGTCAATCGAATGCAACCTCATGGGGTGATTTTTCCCGTTCCGTTAGGTCGGGAAACAGAAGAAAAAAAAAACCGTAGCGAAAATGTCATTCCGTCGAAGGAAAGGAAGGAAAACAAAAATGGTTTTCATTCCAATTAGCCAAATGCCAGTCATTCCTAACGGATCACCGGGCAGTACGTGTTTAAAAAATAAAAGCTCTGCGCCGCGAACTGCGACTGGCAGGTTGACCTCACGTCAGGATTGAAGCGGACCGTGAATCCTCGACCGGAATTCGGAACCAGAATAGAGACGATGAATAATCGAGCATCGAGTCCCACGAGTTCGACTCGTAAATAAATTCTTACCAGGAGTCAGGCCCAGGAGGAGACGCAGCGATAGCGATAAGAGCGTCGCCACGTGGGCCGCGGAATTGTCGGTCCTCGTAAATTTGAACCTAGTCGACTGCCAGGGACGGAGAATCCGCCGCATCGCGAGCCGCGACGTCTTCCCGAGGAAGATCTTTTCCACCACTTCCGTTTTACGAATAAACACCGTACTTTTTGGTCGATTCCACCCTCAACGGACGGGGCGACTTCCGGCTGGTACACGGTATAACCGCTAAACGAAGACTGCCGGTTAAGCCGTACCCGCCGGTGGATTTCGCACGTTTCCGCGTCTCCTCGGCCGTCTTCGTACCGAAACCCCAACCGCAGGGTCGCACGCCGTTGGACGCGAAAGCTGCGCAACCCCCCAGACCGCCGACCCACCGCCACCTCAAAGAGCTCGCCGGCAAACTTTATACCGCCAACGAATTAAATATCAAAATACGATTCCGCCCGCGGAAAACACGGACAAACTCTGCGTCGTGTCAACGTGGACCCCGCCTTTTTGAATTCCAGTTTCTCTGTTTTCGGAGAGAAATGGAAGCTATTGTAATCGAGCCGGAAATCAAAAGTTGATCTCCGACTATTTTGAGTTTGACCAAATATTTGTCGAGAACGAGGGCGCGGAATTCGATCAAGTTGGGCTCGATCGACTCGGCTTCTCCAAACTTAGAACCTATTTTATTTTGGCTTCGAACGGTTCGGTACTTTTCAAATTATTTAAATAACAAAATTCTAAAAAATACGATATTATGAGACATTGGTACCACATGGTTTTTTGCGTCGCCGATCACGAATCTGAAGTCCGATTTGGACCGGAAGTTGATCATTTTCTGGAATGAAATATAATTCTCCTTTTTTTATGCGGGTAACGAATTTTCGTGAATTTTTATATTATTACCTTCCGCGAGGTAGCGAATAAATTTTACCGGTGCCGGTAATTGTCTGGATAAACTTTCTTACGGTGCTGCGTGAACCATATTTTCTTATTAAGGTTCATAAAGCGTGTAGCGATGCCTGCACCCCATCCCGGTATTTCGCGGAAAATGGAATTTTCAAAGCGTTCAACATCGTATATCTTTATTCACAGGAAATCTCTTCGCTTCCTGATTCTACGTCTACTCTTCCTGCTGGTTGCTGGTCGCTGGCTGCTGCAGCGCCGCGGTACAAGAAGCTCAAGATTTTACCCGGTACGTGAATTCGTACTCGATATACAATAAAAGCACGTTGTGCTCGAGGAATACGCGATAATCTCCGTATGCAGTCAGCAAATGGGACAAAAGACAATTAAAAAGTAAATGTCGCACTCGGCGAAGCATGTAATTAATGGAAAATGCAAATTAAACGATGATGGAAAGAGAATGAAAAATACAGTCCATGATATCCTTTTGTTTTTATATCCTCGAAGCGCGTTCTTTTTTTCTCTCTCGTCTCTCTATTGGGGAAAATCAAATATTTGCGTTTTGGAGAATGGAAATTGAAAAAAATAATCACACACAGCGATATATTGGAACCATTTCCTTTTTTTTTTTCGTTTTGGTTTTGGTTTCACTCTCTCTCTGAAATTAACCCACCCCCGTCACGGATCAGCCATGTGTGCATAAAAGTAACAGATACCCTTCCGACAGTTGCATCTCGATAAAACAGCGTCGTTAGTCAGCCAATAACACGCCTGAACAGACGCGCGAGCGGTCAAATTGTTTGAATGAATTTGCCCCAGATAAAATTAGCGGATTGAAGTGGGAAACAAAAAAAGAAAAAAGGAAGAAAGAGCCTCGGAATTACTCTTTCACCGGTGCAATGCTGCATCCCTGCATCCCTGCGCCCGCAGTTTCAACGCCCTATTTTTGATGAATTGACAAATGTGGGGCTACTTCGCATTATTTGCTTATTTCTGGTGCATATATTTCATCGAATGTCTAGGATACAGTTTTTCAATAAGTAATTGGTTCTGAACCAACTTATTCGAAGGTTGAAGTGTGTTTTTATCTTATCTACCGTTTCTGGCCACCGTTTGATGGAGCAATTGATGGCCAGAGACGGTACCAAGGTGGCAAAAAACGGTCCATCTACTCTACCTGAATATATCCAGAGGTTGACGCCTCCATGCCACACGAAGTGGGCCATCCTGAGCGTTACAGTCGATTCGAAATGCTACAGAGGATTCTCTATGTATATAGAGCGTTGTATACTGACCACCGGGAATGCTTTGAGCTGTTTGGAACTCGCCTGTCAAAGGGCACGCCCTTTACACACGTCCACGGATATCACACAGGGTGATGTCGAAATATTCGGAAGGATACAGATAATCAATCGAAAGTTTAGAACTGCTCAAGGCTTGTTTCTCGATGATAACCGAGTTCAGAAACTTGTATAGGATTGCATGATAATGTCGCGGAATTATTTCATAACCAATGATTCGCAAGAGTAATTGAAGACCATTGACGTAGGATCGGTACGAACTATTTCGCAAGTGGACGCGCCGAGGTCGTTGATAATGAGTTGATAACAACGTATCGCTGGGTATTATCTCTGCGGTGAAAGCACAGCTTGCGCGTTCATTACTTAGAGCCAGCTGCAGTATGGGATTGTTGATTTGCGGCAAACCAGTTTTGTAAACGCAGTCCAAACCCTGAAATTGCTGCGATATATCTTTCGTTTAGTGAGAGAGAGAGAGAGAGAGAGATAGAAGGGGGAAGTAAATGGACCGCGAGACCAGAATGTACCTGGTACACCGGTTAAAATATGTTTCGTCTGTCCGAGAGTATAAAACAAGAAAATATTCGAGCCACCAGAAAAAATCTGATGTAACGATACAGGTCGGCTTCTTAATTCCAGCTCATTAGGCCGCGGTCGTTAAATTGGGGGGTCGTTCAGGATTTTACAGGCTCAATTTCGCTCGCTAATTGGCAATGTCGTCGACTCATTTCCCGAATGTTTTAAAAAATAATCTCGGTGAAATAACGAGGTCGACATTGTGATGCCTGTATTAAGTTTGTTACCCCCGAACATGGTCGAGGGGTAGAATTAACGGGCGAAACGGGGTCTTTGACACACCTCAGAACTAATAGCGGGGATCGGGGTGGGGATAAAGCCCCTCTAAATCACCGCAGGGTGTGCGAACGTATGGGGATTTTACTACCCCCAGGTCGGAGTTTATTAAATTGAACCTTAATTAGCGAGTGTAATTGAATGAGAGGATTACACGAGAATGTAGCTAATCTCTGACAACTAATACCGGGTGTTAAACTACCGACACGCAAACCGAGTCAGATCTGAAACAATTTAACCCCCGCCGTCCTTTCGCCGCTGAAAAGCCGTATTTGCGCGTGATCCTTATCTCGACGAAACCCTCGCGGACTCGGAATTCAGCCAGACTCTGAAAACTCGACAGTATGCGGGGGTCGGGAATGATAAAGAGGAATATTGCACTCGCGAAACAATGGGGAAACCCTCTCGTATGTTTCTATCGTTTTATTACCACGCTGGCGCAGCGCGGGGCATCAAAGAGCGGTAATGAATTCAATTTCAGGGTCAACAGTTGTTGCATCAACGAATGAATACTGCATGAGCCTCGGTCATATTCGCATTCAGGAATGACAAACGGACCAACAACCGTGAGAAGTACGTCAATCGCGATCACATTTTCGGTTTGTTATTCTTAGGTGTTCGTGGCACGTCGAGTTTCGAGTAAAAATGATCGGACACCGCGACCGCACGTTCCTTAACCGTAAGTTATGTGACGTCTGCCGGTTGCCCCGAGACTGTTTGAAAATTTCACCCACGTATAACTTTCGGCGCGCTTTTGATCCCGTAACTTTCAATCTAGACGAAGAATATTGAGGTCAAATTTCTCCCGCGAACGTCGCTGAATTTATTATTAACAGTTTTCTGAATCTGTGTGGCGAGGGTGAGAATCACGCGCCCTTTTCGACCCCTGAAAACCTCCGCGGTACTTTTTCTACTCGGTTCGGAAGATCTTTTTCAAAGGGGCGGCGTTTTTTCCCCCAGCCAAGTTTGCGGTAAGCCGGATTACCGAAGAAATTAGAAGCCTTTAGCCGCGTTTTTAAACTGCTGCACAAAATGTACATTATCGTATCACGTTTCCTGCGTAATTTTTACCAGTAAGCTTTTACCACCCCGTGGGTTTTGTTCCTTTTCATTCCATTACGCTCGAATTACGCTTTTCGTTAACGCCGTTTCGAATTTCATCATTCACCGCATTAGCTTATTTCGCGAATAAGAGAATTCCGAAATACTGACGGAATCTCTGACGTCTGGGTGACGATTTCGGATCAATTTTTACGTTGACAGTGAAAAAGGAAACGTTCTGGGATTAAAATTCGTGATTGAAAGGAATCCACCATCTTGGCTCCTCCGTTTCTCCGTTCCATTTCCTAGCTTTATTTCTCCCTCTTGGTACACGCGAGCTTATCGTTTGACGAAAAATAATAATAATAATAATAAAAATCCGCGGCTGCCGAAGCTGCAGTTGACAAAGGAAAAATACCTTTCTTCGATTTCCTTCGATATTTACCCGACCTGGAAGAAGAAGAAGAAAAAGAAGAAGTATAATAACCCACGCATATACTTTTTTTCGGCCACTCCACTGCGAGAGAGCGATAAGGATATGGGAATAAATTAATGTATATAGTGTTCAACCCCACCCCTAGCTGTAGCAGAAAAGTTATGTGCGATTCGATCACGAGTTTTTCGGTACCTTTTTTTCTACTCAAAGTTCGTTTCAGCCAACGTCGTGATATTTTAGTACGAGTAAAACAGCAACCGAACGTTTGGTCCGCGAAACTTTTGGATGAAGAATTTCTCGGAAGTGCTGGATCGGCAGAAAAGTTGTAAGTGAGTATAAAATCTCGCCCTTTTACCTCCCTTCGCTCTTCTCTCATTTCGAGTTTCGTATTTAACTCGGGATGACGAAAAGCGAGAGACTCGTTTGACCTGACCGCGTTATAATGATTTCCAGAGGGATGAGGAGATGAGAAGAAAAAGTAAATTCGTCCTGCAGGGCGTATCTCCTTCCACGACCTTAACGACATTTTCTTCGAGACTTCCGCGGCTCTTTAACCACTCCTGAATCTCGTCTTTAAACACAAACACGTAATTTCTACGAAACCACCCGAAGGGGCATTTAATTAGGGAGAATCTATTCAATTAACTCAAATTGCGCCCAATTACACCCCCAACTTGTCCTCCTGATGTTCGGCTATCGATCTCCGACCTTTTCCCGAAGGACGAGTCTCGCTAGACCAGACGAATCCACGCAATATACGATTGAGGTTCCAAAGTGGACGAGTATTGCTTCATTTTGACAAAAAGTATTCAAATTCATCTTGAAAATTGCGCCAGACTGAATATCCGAAGAAACCCAAACGGTATGTCAATTGATTCGCAATGAAATTCTCGAAGTTTGTAGCTGTGATATTGGGTAGATTGATAATTTAACTTTTTCATCATTTGTAGATACGTTTTTGCGAGTTTCTAAAAGATAAAAGCTCTGATCCAAAAAGCATGCTATCAAAACTTGGATAACGATGATACAAAAGTGGTGTATGAATTTCAAATCGATCTGATAAACGGTCACGAAGTTGCCACTCGTGGTGGTTCTTTTCGCTAGCTCTTCCCGTTGCCTGGAGGCCAAAAAATACTTCTTTCAAAAACGAATTAGCTCTAATTATATACTCCAGACCAGTTTTGTTACGTTGGTGCATTCAAATATGACCTATGACCCCTAACCGATGTAATAATTACACCGTATGAGCCACAGTTGTGTATTTTTATCGAACCCGACGGGAATGGCAAATTAATGCCTCGAACCGTAACGTTAACCGCAAAGTGGGTTGAGGGTTGCGGGGTGGTTGGCGCGTGCTCGGGGGTGGGTCTCCCTCCGCGACCCAGCATCAGCATCAGGAGCAGAGCTAGAGCAGAGCAGGAGCAGCAGCAGTCAGCGTTATCCGAAAACCGAGCAGCTGGGGTCGACGCAATATCGAGCCGACCCTCATCTCGGTCGTATGGGTTGTCGTAGGCGGTACGTGTCGCTGTCTTAATCATCTCAAGTCAAGATCAGAAGATTACCGTGACGAGATAGGGATGAGACCGCGATCAGACACCGTGACGAGTATCATTCCTCATATCCCCTCGTACCAATCATCGCGCTAGGATTTTCATATCATATCGGTGGGAATCCACCTCGCAAGCTCCAACAGTTTTTTGTAGTATAAAGACTAAGCTTTTTTGATTTGTTGCTCTTCTGGTTCCGCAACATATTCAAGAAAATTTTTGCGAATATCCTCGATTAACCGCGAAGCTCACGAAATTCCACAGAGACTCGGATTAATCGTTCTTAAAAAAGAACTTTTCTATCCCAGTGATTTATCACCGTCGCTGATCGCGAAAATTTCTGTTCTTAGTTGGAGCTTCTTTTTTTATCTGCTGTTCCGAGTTCAGCTTTTACCATTTTTTTTTCGTCTTGTTCGCTGAGGTATAATATCTACCGAGTTTAACTCGAGCAAACAGAGTCAGAGTTTTCAAAATTTTTCGTTATATTAAAAAAAAGGTTACGATTTTTCATAAAAATTTCTACCAGGGTGTAAAAATATGTTATTCCTGATTGAAGAATGGTTTTATATCCTTTTTTTACCAATTGAGAAATTGATTGTCAAGAGGAATTCGCATCGTTGATCAAAGGGGCTGATTCGTTAGCGTGAAACGGAGGCCCGTTTCTCTCTTGGCAAACCTCAATAATCAAGGGTGAAAATTATTCACCCCAATGTTTGAGACGAAAGTTGGAAACCGCCGAGCCGTAGAAACCTTGCCAGAAGAATATATTTCACTTGGTTTCAGAACCGAGCCCCGGGGGAGCCCAATTATAAAAATTTCCGGCTGTCAGGTTACCGCGGCAGTAAAACCATGAAACGCGGTTCTCCATGATATAGCGCGAATCCCCGAAGAGCGGGCCGCGCGGAGGACCACAGTAGTGAAATAATTACAACCAGCTGGTAGCTACATTTTTTTCGTTTTTTTTTCACAACTATTCCAAGAATAATTCAAAGGGGGTGTCTCACGCTGTTAATGATAGCGGCGAAACGAAAGAACCGCGCGAGAAAGGGATACGGATCTGCCACTGTGACTTCGTCCTTATCTCGATATCTCGGATACCGGGTACAGAATAAAATGAGACGCTGCATCAAATTGCATTTACATTCAAACGCGATTACGTTTCACAAAGTCTGCATTTCCAACCCCCGGGTCGAAGACGAAGTGGGGATGCCAAAGTTGCACGGCTCGTGGTCCTGGATAGAAATGCAACTATGCTATTGCGGGTTCTCCAGGGCCGTAGGCAGACAGGCAGAACCCGGAAACATTTCGGAACGCGTTTTTATACTTATTTAACAAACATAGAAAATTGTAGATGAATTATCGACTTTTCAAGCTGCTTTACTTACATATAAAGTCGACGCCCATGCGCACTAGATTCTCGTACATTACCTCAAATACACGCAAAAACTCAGGAATGGTGAACTTTATATAAGCGGGGTTCGACTGTACAGTTTCATAATTCCTGTGGTTCTACATAGTTTTTGATAAAATTTGGTGTGCTCGTGAACAGTTTTTCCAGACAATCGGAAAGATGGGAATTGGGAAACTTGACGAATACTTTTCACAGCTACGTGCTTGTCACTCAAACTCGATTCTCGACACTCGTTCTTGAATTAGAAAGCCTCGAGACAGACACGGAATATGCGGTGTTTTTTTGCTATTGCCACAAAATTGGTTCCAGAACGACATTCCCCAGCCCTGGGGAAGTTCGTTGTAGCCTGTAGCACAGCGCGGGGACCCATCTAACCAGAAATAGTCGGGGAATGTTGATCCCGCATCTGCCACTAGAAATTTCATCCACGTGGTTAGTGGAACTATTTATTCAGTATGCAACATTCACCTCTCACTACGGTGTCACTACAGAGAGGGAGTGTGATAATATTTCGGCTCCTTTCAAAGAGCTTTCAGTACCGTTCTTACAAATAACCACTGAAAGGATGACCGAGGTTTTATCAATTTTTCAAAGAGCTTCAAAGAAACGTGGATGATTGAATACCCCGCTGCTCTGGAAATTCTTCCACGGAATTACAAAAATCTTCCAAACTTCCAATCATAGTCTTAGGATAAAAACCGTAACCTCTTAGTCTCCCAGTCATATCTGGGGCGGACGCGGACGGTGGGCTATTAACCCGAGGTTCTTCCCCCGGGACGAATCCTTCAAGGGTGAAAGAACGCGAGGGGGGTGGATAAGAAGAGCGGCGTGATAATTAGTCGAGAGCACCGCACCGCGTCCTGGTCTGAGCCACTCGAAGTACTCGGTAACTTTTCCCACAGGCGAGGCAGGCAGGCTCATCCACTTCCATCTGCCATCCAGCATAGAGTACGTCGCGGAGTTTTTACCCGGTCGCGTTTCTACTTCAGACAACGTTCCGGCTTTGGTCTAGGTTTTCGCCGATTTGTCTGAGGGTCGACGAAAAGCCAACAAAACTCACGGAGCGGGTGCAGGGCTAATTGGAAAATAATTAATGCCGTAGAGATTCCGCGGCTAATGAAACTACGTAAACTTTTGTTGGTGTGATTCATTCTAATTGGTTGTCTCCACGTAGCGATGGTTTATTTTCAAACAATATTTTACAAATTCATTTTCTGGGTACAACTTTGAGCATGAAACCACCTTTGGGCTCGAATATGACACTGCGTGGGTTCAGTTCGATGGGGTTTCGAGTTTTTGGGGTCGGTAAAAAGTCGCACTTTGCGAGAACGTGGAAGAGGGCTAGCTTGACTTCCATCAGAGCGAAGCGATTGGCGATGCACATCCTGGGACCAGCACCGAAGGGCATAAACGCCAGGGGATTCATCTGCGATTTGTTCTCCTCGCTGAATCTCTCAGGATCGAATTTATCCGGGTTCGGGAAGTACTTCGGGTCACGATGGAAGCTGTACGTCGGTATCCAAATATTTTGCCCGGGTTTTATCTCCAGCGGTTCCAGTCCTGGCAGCGCGGGCGGTAGAGTAAAACTCTTTGGTCCAATTCTGTCCAAAATTCCAGCGGGAGGAAACATTCTCAACGTTTCGTTGATCACGGCATCGAGGTACTTCATAGCGTGAAGATCCTCGTACAAAACTTCCCCAGAATTCTTCCGAAGCACCTGGTCGATCTCGGCCTGCAGTTTCTTCTGGACGTCAGGATTGACTGCCAGCGCCAAAGACGCGAAGCTCATCGTTACCGTAGGGCTGTCAATTCCCCCGAGAAGAAAAATAAAGGCCTGGGCTGCCATGTCATCGGGACAGAGGGCGTCTTTCTTGTCCCTGGCCTGCATCATCAGGTTGATCATGTCGGGTCTGACGATTCCCTCTGCGTCTCTAGTGGCGATAGTGCTCTCTATGATCTTCGTGAAGAAGTTTGAGGTTTTCTCGTCGACGAATCTGATGTTGAGGAGCTTGGCGAGCCACGGAGAGCCCCTGATGACGAAGAACTTGATCATTTCCGAAACCCCGAAGTCAGATACCGATTTTCCAAGAAGATAGAATTCGTTGTCGCGATCCTTCATCGAGTTCACACTCAAGCCAAACGCCGTCGCTGCGATCATGTCCAGAGTGTATCTCCTGAAAGTGTCCTTCATGTCCAAAGCTTCGGACTGTGGATCGAGCTTCGTCAAATGATCGGAGAAGTCCGACGCGCACTGTGTCATTATTTTGAACATCATCTTCAACTTGCTAGAGGTGAAAGCAGGGCTGAGAAGCGCTCTTGTGTTTCGCCACGTGTCGTCTTTCAGTGCAAACAGGTTTTTTTGCAAGAGCGGTTCGGTCGGGGAGTCCAGGAACAACCGGTGGTTTGGAAAACTGTCGAAATTTTTTACCGTGATCGATTTGACCAGCTCCAGATCCCTTAGGATTATTATCGGTACTGAGAAGTCGAAAAATCCAATGTACTTCGCGTCAGGATGAGAGTCGTACGCCTTTTGAATGACGAACGGCATCCCTTCGATCCCGAATACCATTCTGGACATGTTACCGAAAATCGGTCTCGGTTTCGGGTGTGGAATACCCAGGTTTTTGAAGTGGTTAAAGTTCCGAGTGAAGAACAAGTAAATCAACAATCCACCTCCGATGATTGTTGCCCATATTGTCCACGAATCCATGTTCGTTGCTGGATCGCCGATTCGAGAACCGTACAACAATTATGAAACGATGATGAGTCAGGTTCCTAAAAACAGTGACAATTTTATTCACGACTTAAAACCCTCTTTCTTATCAGTCCGATGCTGCTACGCGAGCGACGCTACGTTCATGGCACACAAAACAAGACTGCTGATCGTACTAGTCCCTCGCAATGCGCACTTACTGGATGACATGACGTACACGTGTATCAGTTAGAAAAAACGTGGGTAAAAAACTAGTTTGCATGTGTTGAATCTGTGATGCACAAGACTCGATTGGCAGTAAAGTGATGGTCAAGTGGGAACTACAATCTTGCGGGTTAGAATATATGTATATAGAACGCCAAGGTCATATGTATTAGTGTCGTATCATACTATCGTTTGCAGTATTTACAAGGTTGATTACTCTTCACCGGGATTCACGCGGCGACCTCATGACAATCATTGAACGCGATATGAATAGTGATATGAATGCTTCTCGTATTTCTTGTACACTGCCTGAATCTGAATGCCAAAGAAATACTGATACTACTTAAAAGTGATTATGAAATTTCATTGGATGATACTATTTTCTTGGTTTAACTTTGAGCCAGAATCCGCCTTCGGGCTCCGGAAGGAAGCTGTTTGCGCTGAGTTTGACGGGGTTTTGAGTCTTCGCTGTTGGTAACAAGTCGCATTTAGCGAGCACATGAAACAAGGCCAGCTTAACTTCCATCAGGGCGAAACGATTAGCGATGCAAATTCTGGGACCAGCCCCGAAAGGCAGGTAAGTAAGGGGATTGATTGCCGACTTGTTGTCTTCCATGAATCTTTCGGGTTCAAACTTCTCAGGGTTCGGGAAATACTTCGGATCATGGTGGAAGCTGTACGTCGGTATCCAAATATTTTGCCCGGGTTCTATCTCCAGCGGTTCGAGTCCGGGCAGCGCCGGCGGAAGGGTGAAACTTTTCAGTCCAATTCTGTCCATAATGACACCAGGAGGAAACATTCTCAACGTTTCGCTCACCACAGCGTCGAAGTACTTCATCGAGTGAAGATCCTCGTACAAAACTTCGCCGGAATTCTTTTCAAGCACCTGGTCAATCTCGGCCTGCAGCTTCTTCTGGACGTCAGGATTGACTGCCAGCGCCAAGGCAGCGAAGCTCATCGTTGTCGCAGGGCTGTCGAATCCTCCGAGAAGAAAGATGAAAGCCTGAGCAGCCATGTCCTCGGGGGAAAGAGAAGACTTTTCCTTCCTGTCCCTGGCCTCCATCATCAGATTTATCATATCGGGTCTCACGATTCCCTCCGCGTCTCTGGTTGCGATCGTGCTCTGTATCACATTCGTGAAGTAATTCGAGGACTTTTCGTCGATGATTCGGATGTCAAAGAGCTTTAAGAGCCATGGACAGCTCCTCAGAATGAAAAACTTGACCAATTTCATGCCACTGAAGTCTGCGACTGATCTTCCCGTCACGTAGAATTCGTTGTCACGATCTTTCATTGAATTGACGCTTATTCCAAACGCCGAGGTACCAATCACGTCCAGAGTGTATCTTCCGAAGGTGTCCTTCATGTCCAGGGCATCGGGCTGTGGCTTCAGGTTCGCCAAGTGGTCAGCAAAGTCCACAGCACACTGCGACAGTATTTTGAACATCATCTTCATCTTGCTGGATGTGAACGCAGGGCTGAGAAGCGCTCTCATGTCTCTCCACGCGTCGTCTCGCAGAGCGAATAGATTTTTTTGGAACAGTGGTTCCGTCTGGGTGTCAGCGAACGGTCTGTGGTTCGGAAAACTGTCAAAATTTTTCACCGTTATCGCCTTCACCAGCTCCGGGTCCTTCACCATTATGACCGGTATCGAGAAGTCGAAAAAGCCAACGTATTTAGCGTCGGGGTTACAGTCGTATGACTTTTGCACGATATTCGGCATTGCTTCCAGTCTGAATAATACTCTCGTCATGTTTCCGAACACTGGAACTGGCTCGATGAACGGAATCCCCACGTTCTTAAAGTAATTAGCATTCCGGGTAAAATATAAATATATCAAAACTGCACCTCCGATCAAAGTCAGCAAAGTCGTCCACCAGTCCATCTTGAAAAACGATTATAATTGTTCACGATTCTAAATATATGCTTCCTATCTTGTGCACCGATAGTAGCTGATAAACAATTAACGATCGTTCATGTAGCTTATAATCATCTAATGTCTGTAATCAACGTCTCAATTGATGTGTTTATCAATAAACTTGACGGTTCCACTGGCGTCAGACAAGTTATGATGTCCTATGATCACGGAATGTAAGAGCAGACTGCAGTTACGCTGTGGCGGAAAAACTGGTAGCTGCAAAAGCTTCGGACACAAACCTACTCAAGCCAGTGATAGGTGAGTACGTGTGTGTTATGTTTGACGTTCCATCACATCACCGCGGAAGATTGGCCGCTGTACAGTCGCTCGGGAGCAAATCAACAGTACCTTTATTCGTAGTGACAGTGTGAGTCAATTGAAGAAATACAGCGATCGAATATAGACGCAATTTTTTTTAGCTGCTATCGTTTTAATCAGCGACAGCGAGAGACTGTCGACACGCCGGTGTCAAGTATCATTTTTCTGCTTCTCTTAATTGTTGTAAGTGATCCTTCATCCAATTTTTAAAACAATGAGGACATGTGTTCTCGATGAAAGTATGACTTGCAGAAGCCAATGGCGACTGAATTATCGTAAATCTTGGCAATTCGAACACTTGAATGGATGACGTCATAACTCTGTCGTTTTTAATCAGCCGTAAATGATAGGATGTTTGTTTTTATTGAAGAAAGAAAAAAATATGGCCTCCATCAATCATAAAGATACGTATATATTTATCAAAAATAGAATATGGACTTATAATCATACAATGTCTTATATCTGTCGTATATATATCAATTTCTTGGCTCAACTTTCAACAGAAAACCGCCTTCAGGTTTCATCACTAAGCTTTTCCTGTCGAGTTTGATGGGGCTTGTCGTTTCCGGGGTTGGTGACAAGTTGCATTTAGCGAGTACATGGAAGAGAACCAGTTTAACCTCCATCAGGGCGAAGCGATTGGCGATGCAAATCCTCGGACCGATTCCGAAAGGCAGATAGGCGAGGGGATTGATTCCCGACTTGTTGCCCTCCAGGAATCTTTCGGGGTCAAATTTTTCTGGGTCTGGATAATGTTTCGGATCACGATGCAAGCTGTACATCGGTATACTGATAGTTTGACCAGGTTTTATCTCCAACGGTTCGAGTCCAGGCAGCGCTGGGGGAAGGGTAAAACTTTTCGCTGCAACTCTGTCGATGACTCCAGCGGGAGGAAACATTCTCAACGTTTCATTGACCACGGCATCTAGGTACGTCATCGCGTGAAGGTTTTCGTATGAAACTTGGTCAGAGTTTTGTTCAAGCACTCGGTCAATCTCCGCTTGCAACTTCCTCTGCACGTCGGGGTTCAGAGCAAGAAGGTAGGCGGCAAAGCTCATCGTTGTCGCAGGGCTGTCGAATCCTCCGAGAAGAAAGATGAAAGCCTGGGCAGCCATGTCCTCCGGGGAGAGAGAAGACTTTTCATTCCTGTCCCTGGCCTCCATCATCAGATTTATCATGTCGGGTCTCACGATTCCCTCCGCGTCTCTGGTTGCGATCGTGCTCTGTATCACATTTGTGAAGTAGTTTGAGGTCTTCTCGTCGAGCATTCGCACATTGAGTACTTTGGCAAGCCATGGGCAACTCATCATGACGAAAAACTTGAGCACTCTGAAACCACTGAAGTCCGTTACCGATTTTCCCATGAGATAGAACTCGTTGTCTCGATTCTTCATCGAGTTTACGTTCAGTCCAAACGCCACGCTCGCAATCACGTCCAGAGTGTATCTCCCGAACATGTCCTTCATGTCCGATGCTATCGGTTGCGGATCCAGCTTCACCAGATGATCAGAAAAGTCAATGGCACACTGCGACAGTATTTTGAACATCGTTTTCATCTTGCTCGAGGTGAACGCTGGGCTGAGGACGGCTCTCATGTCTCTCCATGCCGCGTCCTTCAGAGCAAACAAGTTTTTTTGGAACAGTGGTTCCTTCGAAGCGTCAGCGAACATCCTGTGGTTCGGAAAACTGTCAAAATTCTTGACCGTGATCATTTTCACCAGCTCAGGGTCCTTCAGTAGTATTATCGGCGTTGAGAGTTCAAAATAACCAACGTACTTTGCGTCAGGATGACAGTTGTACGACCGGTTCAACCCGTCCATCGGTGATTCCATCCTGAACAGTACTTTACCTGTGTTTCCTAACACTGGATTCGGTTTCAGACATGGAATACCTCGGCTCTCGAAGTAATTAAGATTTCGTTTCAGAAATAGGTAAATTAACAATGAACCTACGATTAATGTAAACAAAATCGTCCACCAATCCATGTTTATTGCTAGTTATACTCGTCCACAGTTTTAAGTATGTGTTTCTTATCCCATGCGCTGATCGTCAATGATGAGTTTGCACAAAATAGCTTCCGACCATCCAACGTCTGTTCCAAGATTAGTCCAAATCAAATTCGCTCATTAACATTAGTTACTTTTCTTGATATCTCCACTCGGCGAAATGGGTCAACACTGCTGTGACGTTTGTCAAGTCACGATGTGTTATGTTCACAGAATGCAGGAGCAGACTGCTGTAGTGAAGAAACCGGTCCCCAGTAGCAGCTTCATACAGACACCTACGCAAACCATCAATCGGGAGTGTGTGTGTGTGTGTGTATTATGACTAATCTGAGATATAAACGTGGAAGATTGACCGCCGGACAGTCCTTCACAAGCGTCGTAGCACTATTTCAATTTCTGTACTAGAGCAACGCGTAGCTTCCTCTCAACTACGATAGGCGATTTTTTTTTTGTTCAATCGGCGAAGGTTGGCTGTGAAGGCCACTCACACGCGAATCCACTCTGTATTTATTTCTCGTCGCAGCGTAGTGTGAGAGTAATGGGATGGACATGTACAGCGAGTGAAGGTCGTGTAATTTCACAGAAGCAGAGAGATACTGACCTTAATAACACAGAATATACGTCTGTTCTACTGGCCATGGACTCTATGAATAGATAATTGGGTAGGTAAATCTTGTTCATATCGGTTTCGGATCATTAGGTCGCCTGTATATAGAAGGAGCTTGGAAGGCAGTTTATTTTTATTTGTATCGCTACACTTTATACCATCCAACCCTTATTTTCTAGTTTCGACTTTCAACCAAAAACCACCAACAGGCTTCATGAGGAAGCTGTTTGCGCTCATTTCGATGGGGTTTCGGGTCTTCGGGCTCGGTAACAAGTCACATTTAGCGAGCACATGGAACAAGGCCAGCTTAACTTCCATCAGGGCGAAACGATTAGCGATGCAAATTCTGGGACCAGCCCCGAAAGGCAGGTAAGTGAGGGGATTGATTCGCGACTTGTTGTCCTCCATGAATCTTTCGGGGTCAAACTTCTCCGGGTTTGGGAAATGCTTCGGATCATGGTGGAAGCTGTAGATCGGTATCCAAATATTTTGACCAGGTTTTATCTCCAGCGGTTCGAGTCCGGGCAGCGCCGGCGGAAGGGTGAAACTCTTCGGTCCTATTCTGTCGAGAACTGCACCCGTGGGGAACATCCTCAATGTCTCGTTGACAACGGCATCGAGGTATTTCATCGCGTGAAGACTTTCGTACGAGACTTCACCAGAATTCTGTTCAAGCACCTGATCAATCTCGGCTTGCAGCTTCCTCTGAACGTCTAGGTTTATAGCTAGCGCTTGGGCAGCGAAGCTCATCGTTGTTGCCGGGCCGTCGAATCCTCCAAGAAGAAAAATGAAAGCCTGGGCAGTCATGTCCTCGGAGGATAGAGAAGACTTTTCCTTTCTGGCCTGCATCATGAGATGAATCATATCGGGTCTCACGATACCCTCCGCTTCTCTGGTGGCAATCGTACTCTGAATCACGTTCGTGAAGTAATCGCAAGTCTTATCGTCAAGGAATCGTATGTTGAAGAGCTTAGCGAGCCATGGACAACACCTCATGACGAAAAACTTGGCCATTTTTATGCCACTGAAGTCGGATACCGATTTTCCCATCAAGTAAAAATCGTTATTGCGATCTTTCATCGAATTAACACTCAGGCCAAACGCCGAAGTCGCAATGACGTCGAGAGTGTATCTGCCGAATGTTTCTTTCATGTCTAGTGCTCCGTGCTGTGGCTTCAGGTTCGCCAAGTGGTCAGCAAAGTCCACAGCACATTGCGACAGTATTTTGAACATCATCTTCATCTTGCTGGAGGTGAACGCAGGGCTGAGAAGCGCTCTCATGTCTCTCCACGCGTCGTCTTTCAGAGCGAACAAGTTTTTCTGGAACAGTGGTTCCGACGGGGAGTCAAAGAACATTCTATGGTTCGGAAAACTGTCGAAATTCTTGATCATGATAGCCTTGACTAGCTCGGGGTCCTTCAGCATTATTATCGGTATGGAAAAGTCGAAAAATCCAACGTACTTCGCGTCAGGGTGACTATCGTACGCTCTTTGTATCACGTACGGCATTGCTTCTCGTTTGAATACTATTCTGGTCATGTTACCGAACAGTGGATCCGGTTTTACGTACGGGATCCCCAGCTTCTTAAAGTAATCAACGTTCCGGGTGAAGTATAAGTATATCAAAACTGCACCTCCGATCAAAGTCAGCAAAATAGTCCACCAATCCATGACGAATATCAAGCTTTTGAGTATATCCCCTCGATCCCACGCACTCACAGTCAATGTAATCGAGGATCGTTGATGAATCGGCACGATATTCACCCATTCAATGTTCAAATTAGTTCGAGCGGAAAATTCACTGATTTATTGTCAGATACTAGTTTCGTTTTCGCGATGATTTCAAGCTGTTAAAATCACCGAATCACCTCAACAATGATCTGACATGAGCAAAGGTATCCTGTGTTCTGCTTACGAAGTGCAAGAGTAGAGTGCTGCATGCAGACTGCAGTGAAAAACCGGTCCTCCGCGGGAGTTGCTGCAGAGAGACACCTATTAAGACTACTAATCGCGAATGTATTCGTGTGTGTCAGCGATGCCTGATATGATATAGCAGAAAGCGTCATCATTCTTTCTGAAACGAATCAGCAGTACATCCAGTGTATCACAGTGAGAAGCATTTCAGCTCTCAAAATCGACACCATCTACTAGATTTACCAGATATTCAAAAGTTCTCACAATTAGCTATGAAATACAACTTTCTTTTACTGGTTTTCAATTAATTTGACGGTGAAAAAAGGTTTCAGAAGACTTTATTCTTTTATTCGTATTCATTACATCTCATACCACAAACCCTCATTTCCTTGGTTCGATTTTTACCCAAAAACCGCCTTCAGGCGCAATGCTGAAGGTGTTAGTGCTCAGTTTGATAGGATTTGGAGTTTTGGGGGTTTGTACTATATTGCACTTAGCGAGTAGATGGAATAAAACGAGCTTGACTTCCATAAGGGCAAATCGATTAGCGATACAAATTCTTGGACCAGCCCCGAAAGGCATGAATGCTCCGAAATTAATCTTCGACCTGTTCTCCTCGTTGAACCTCTCAGGATCAAACTCATCCGGGTTTGGAAAATATTTCGGATCGTAATGGAAGTTGTGCACTGGTACCCAGATATTTTGCCCAGGCTCGATCTCCAACGGCCTGAGTCCTGGCAGCGCCGGCGGAAGGGTGAAACTCTTCGGTCCAATTCTGTCGAGAAATCCGCCAGGCGAATACATCCTCAACGTCTCATTGACCACGCTATCGAGGTACTTCATCGCGTGAAGATCCTCGTAAGAAACTTCGTCGGAACTCTCTTCGAGCACTCGGTCAATCTCGGCTTGCAACTTCCTCTGCACGTCAGGGTTCAGAGCGAGTAGGTGGGCGGCGAAGCTCATCGTCGTTGCAGGGCTGTCGAATCCTCCGAGAAGAAAGATGAAAGCCTGGGCTGTCATGTCCACGGGGGATAGAGAGGATTTTTCCTTCCTGTCCCTGGCCTGCATCATCAGGTGAATCATGTCCGGTCTCACGATTCCCTGCGCATCTCTGGCGGCGATTGTGCTCTGTATCACATTCGTGAAGTAGTTTGTGGTCTTGTCGTCGACGAATCGGATGTTGAAGAGCTTTGCGAACCACGGAAGGCTCTTCATGACGAAAAACTTCAAAATCTTTATTCCGGAGAAGCTCGAAGCCGATTTCCCCATTTGATAGAATTCGTTTTCGGGATCTTTCATCGAATCTACACTCAAACCGAAGGCAGTGGTCGCAATCACGTCCAGAGTGTATCTACCGAACGTTTCCTTCATGTCCAGTTCTTCCGTCCGCGGATCCAGCCTGGTCAAATGGTCAGCGAAATTCACAGCGCACTGCGACATCATCTTGAACATCATCTTCATCTTGCTGGAGGTGAAGGCAGGGCTGAGAAGCGCTCTCATGTCTCGCCAGGCGTCGTCTTTCAGTGCGAACAAGTTTTTTTGGAAGAGTGGTTCGTTCGGGGAGTCCGAGAACAATCGGTGGTTCGGAAAAGAGTCGAAATTCTTGGTCGTCACGGACTTGACCAGCTCCAGATCCCTCAAGATTATAACCGGTACCGAAAAGTCGAAAAATCCAAAGTACTTCGCGTTCGGGTTCGCGTCGTACGGTTTTTGAATCGTGTCCTGCAACACCTCCATCCCGAACACCATGCCAGCCATGTTCCCGAAAATCGGTGTCGGTTTCAGGTACGGAATACCCCGGCTTTTGAAGTGGTTAAAATTCCGAGTGAAGAACCAGTAAATCATTGATGCACCTCCGATTATCGTCGCCAATATTGTCCATGAATCCATGTTGTCAGATCCGAAACACGTGAAAACAGTCTCAATTATATTCACAATTTGAAATTGTCCTCCCAATGAATCTCTTCCTCGTCACTCCAATGCCGCTGCTACATCAGCGACGTTACGTCCACGGGATATGAGACCAAACTGTCTCTAGTCTCGTCTAATGCACAGGGAGCTAGGTATGTGAATGGATGATGTGTGTGTATACGTCATAACAACTTATCCTCGAATATCAGATATGCCCCACGCGTCCGCACACTAGAACTTACTGGCTTGTGTTCCATATAGTATGTGTGATAAGCAGCAGGGTTGCGGAAAAGTAACGCATCATAACGGCGAATGGATTCTGACACTATTGTCCTGAAGCAATGGATAATGGATTAGGGACTTAAATTACATTAATACATCACAATGTGGTTCGTTTTTCTCTAATTCAGCGTGAAATGGTAATTTGTTGGACATTATACTCAGTTGAATGGAGTGTGAATTCATTAATAGCAACAGAGTGCAGTGATCCCTCGATAATGATGATGATAACCTTGTGCTTGACCTCGTTGTATAACTTTCGAAATAACCGGTCTGCATTCCAATCTTGATGAAGATTTATCAATTCACCTTCCCATACTATTTATATATCAGAATAATGGATTGTGAATTGAGAACGTATTGAAAAACGAAGCGACAATCAATTATCGATCACCAGGATATCCTATAATTGGAAAAAATTGCAGATCTAGTTGAATATGTAATGAATAACGCAGATGTATCCCATTACCAATTACCGTAACGTAACGGGGTGGTACGTACTGCATTACTCATCAGAAACATGATGGATTAATGCAGCGAATTTGCATGATTAATCACCGAATTATTGTGTAATGAGAAGAGTTTGCACTACTATCAAAAATGAAATGCATAAAACAGCCGATTCCCATTACCAATTACCATGGTAATGTGCAACGTTGCAAATGTAATGGGTGATAAAATGGATAATGCATTTTTCTCAACTCTGAGCTACACACTGCTGAATGGACGATGTGTGTGCGATACGTCATAACAACTCGTCCTCGAATATCAGATGTGCCCCTCGCTTCCGCACACGTGAACCCACTGGCTCGTGTTTCACGTATG
Source organism: Euura saliciscinereae (assembly GCA_018420115.1). Lineage (NCBI taxonomy): Eukaryota > Metazoa > Arthropoda > Insecta > Hymenoptera > Tenthredinidae > Euura > Euura saliciscinereae. Next base: position 28,975 of record JAFFZH010007216.1, on the reverse strand, counting down.
ATATACTGAATTTGCTGCAGAGCTGAGTGTTCGTCAAATAGCAGTTATAATCTCGTTGCTCGAAATATACAGGCTCATGCCAAGGTCCGATAATATTTTATAATTCTCAAGATTCACGTGCAAATAGATAAGGTTTGTCGATTGTGTCTATAGATGATCCTCTTGGCAATTTCCTGGTCCAACGTCTAGACAAAAATACATTCGGGCTTGAGCATTCCGACTTTCACTTTAGTCCTTGGACAGATTTGAATATTGCTACTAGCTAATTTCATTTTGGGATAAAGATTTGGGTATTCATTGCTAAGATGATCGATCTTTTTTCATTCATAATACTAAATTTATTTTACATAGAGAAGGGCTTACATGCCCTTACATTCGTCTGGGTTCAACTTTCAGCCGAAAACCACCTTTGGGTATGATCAAGAAAGTGCCAGGGCTGAGATAGAGAGATTTTGGTGTTTTTGGGCTTGTTAACAGGTTGCATTTGACGAGTACATGAAACAAAGCTAGCTTAATTTCCATCAGAGCGAAGCGATTGGCGATGCACATTCTAGGACCAGCTCCGAAAGGTATGAACGCCAGGGGATTAATTTTGGACTTATTTTCATCGTTGAACCGTTCAGGATCGAACTTTTCCGGATTTGGAAAATGTTTCGGGTCATGGTGGATGCTGTGCACCGGTATCCAGATATTCTGCCCGGGCTTTATCTCCAGCGGGTCGAGTCCGGGTAGTGCTGGGGGCAGGGTGAAACTCTTTGGTCCAATTCTGTCGAGCAGGAAACCGGGAGAATACATTCTCAACGTTTCGTTGACTACGGCGTCGAGGTATTTCATAGCGTGAAGATCCTCGAACGAAACTTGGCCAGGACTCTGTTCATGCACTCGGTCAATCTCTGCTTGTAGCTTTCGCTGAGCGTCAGGGTTCAGAGCAAGAAGGAGGGCGGCGAAGCTCGTCGCTGCTACAGGGCTCTCAGATCCTCCGAGAAGAAATATGAAAGCCTGGGCTGCAATGTCCTCGGGGGAAAGAGAAGATTTTTCCGCCCTGTCCCTGGCCTGCATCATCAGATGTATCATGTCGGGTCTCACGATTCCCTGCGCGTCTCTGGTGGCGATTGTGCTGTGTATGATGTTCGTGAAGAAGTTGGAGGTCTTCTCGTCGATGAGTCGTACGTTGAAGAGCTTGGCGAGCCATGGACAACTCCTTATCAGGAATACCTTGACAGTTCTACACCCGGAGAAGTTCGATACCGATTTTCCAAGGAGATAGAATTCGTTCTCACGATCCTTCAGCGAGTTGACGCTCAAGCCGAACGCCGAAGTCGCGATCACGTCGAGAGCGTACCGCCGGAATGTTTCCTTCACGTTCAATTCCTCGCTGTGCGGATTCAGCGTCGCTAAGTGATCGGCCAGGTTCGCCGCGCACCGCGAAATCGTCTCGAACATCATCTTCATCTTGCTGGAGGTGAAGGCAGGGCTGAGGAGCGCTCTCATGTCTCGCCACGCGTCATTTTTCAACGCGACCAAGTTTTTTTGGAAGAGTGGTTCGTTCGGGGAGTCGAGAACCAGTCGATGGTTCGGAAAACTGTCGAAATTTTGTATCGTAATCGATTTAACGAGGTCCAAGTCCTTCAGGATGATCAGCGGGGTTGCGAATTCGAAGAATCCAACGTATCTCGCTTCGGGGTGACAGTCGTATGTCCTTTGAACTGTGTACTGTATCGCCTCGATCCCCAAAATCATTCGACACATGTTTCCGAAGATCGGTATCGGCGTCACGTACGGAACACCCAGGTTTTTGAAGCGATTAAAGTTCCGAGTGGATAACCAGTAGATCAACAACACGATTGTTGCCAATATTGTCCACGGATCCATGGTGTCGAATCCAAATTAATCACCAATCTACCAAGTCAGAATTTACGACATCGTCGATAACAGGAAACACAGTCGAGACTGTGTTCAGGAATAAAAATTGTCTTCTCGACAGCTCTATGAATTTATTTGCCCCGTGACTCCGTTGTTACGTCTACGAGGTACAAGACTTGACTGCTGGTTATAAGAGCATGTTGAAATAGTGAGACGCTGTTTACTATTATCTGTTCTAATGCTAGGCAATGATGCAGAGCTTTTGATCGAAAAAAAAGGCATTCTATCGTATTGCACGACGCGCGACCATGCAGTTAATAAACCATGTTTAAACGTCATCACGAGTTTCATTCAATCGACTAAATAAACCTCAACAATGCAGAAACGATTTACATGAGTATAATCCGTATAATTGGTGAGGGTATATTACTATATTACTTACATTACTAAAAACAACATTTATAGGGGGCTGATAATATTGAAATTGAAATTTATTTCACAATCCATCTACAATCTACAATCACAGTGATAAAGATGTGTTATATAATATCTGTTTCATATAATATTAACGTAATAATAATAATAATGGACTGCTCAATACGCAGGCGCGGGGATTGCAAAAGTGCTTATTCGCTTGTCCGCATCCCCGAAAACCTAATTCTGAAACTATCCTATAATCTCAAGCAGTCACTGCGAGGGATGCAGCCTTTTGTTGTTTATTTGTTTATTTATTTATTTATTCATTTATTTATTTACTATTCTTTTTCCTGTTGCCTGTTTTATCTATTCACAAAATTATCCTAGACTACTCTTAGATCATTGCGTATTTATAATTGCATCTAGTACATCTGGAGGTATATTTTTTACAGCTTGTTCTATGGTTTTTTTTCTGTTTTTTCGGTGCATCGTTAGAAAAACAACATTTATTCATAACCATTACTATACTTTCTACCTTGTCTTACACCATGATTCATTATTTCCTAGGTTCAACTTTCAGCCAAAAACCACCCACAGGTATAACCGAGAAGGTTCCTGGACTGAGAGTGATGGATTTTGGTGTTTTGGGGGTTGGTAACAGGTTGCACTTGGCGAGTACATGAAACAGAACTAGCTTAACTTCCATCAGGGCGAAGCGATTGGCGATACACATTCTGGGACCAACCCCGAAGGGCATAAACGCCAGGGGATTCATTTCCGACTTGTTTTCTTCTTCGAACCGTTCGGGATAGAATTTTTCTGGGTCCGGGAAGTACTTTGGGTCATGATGGATGGCGTGAACTGGTACCCAAATACTTTGCCCGGGTTTCATCTCCAACGGTTCGAGTCCAGGTAATGCTGGGGGCAGGGTGAAGCTCTTTGGCCCAACTCTGTCAAGAATCCCACCAGGAGTGAACATTCTTAACGTTTCGTTGACTACGGCGTCGAGGTATTTCATAGCGTGAAGATTCTCGTAAGAAACTTCGCCGGAATTCTGTTCGAGCACTTGGTCAATCTCTGCTTGCAACTTCCTCTGGACGTCGGGATTCAGGGCAAGCAGATGGGCGGCGAAGCTCATCGTTGTTGCAGGGCTCTCGAATCCACCGAGAAGAAAGATGAAAGCCTGGGCCGCCATGTCCTCAGGGGAGAGAGAAGATTTTTCCGTCCTGTCCCTGGCCTGCATCATCAGATGTATCATGTCGGGTCTCACGATTCCCTGCGCGTCTCTGGTGGCGATCGTGCTTTGAATGACGTTCATGAAGAAGTTTGAGGTCTTTTCGTCGACGAATCGTACGTTGAAGAACTTGGCGAGCCACGGATAACTCCTCATGATGAAGAACTTGACAGTTTTCCACCCAGAGAAGTCCGCTACCGATTTTCCCATGAGGTAAAATTCGTTGTCGCGATCTTTCATCGAGTTCACACTCAGGCCGAACGCCGAAGTCGCAATCACGTCGAGAGTGTACCGGCCGAACGTTTCCTTCATGTTTAATTCCTCGCTTTGCGGATTCGGCTTCGTTAAGTGATCGGCGAAGTCCACTGCGCACTGCGACATCATCTTGAACATCATCTTCATCTTGCTGGAGGTGAAGGCGGGGCTGAGGAGTGCTCTCATGTCTCTCCACACGTCGTCTTTCAATGCTAACAAGTTTTTTTGGAAGAGTGGTTCGGCCGGTGAGTTTAGAACCATTCGATGATTCGGAAAACTGTCAAAATTCTTGATAGTTACAGACTTCACCAGCTCCAAGTCCTTCAGCATAACCAGAGGGGTTGAAAAGTCGAAGAATCCAACGTATTTCGCGTCAGAGTGACAGTCGTATGTCCTCTGAACCGTGTCCTGCAACGCGTCGATGCAAAACATCATTCGAGACATGTTTCCAAAAAATGGGATCGGTTTCACGTACGGAATACTCAGGTTTTTGAAGTAGTTGTAATTCCGAGTGAAGAACAAGTAGATCAACAATGCACCTCCGATTATAGTTGCCAATATTGTCCATGGCTCCATGTTGCCGGGTTTGAAACCTGACAAACTATAAAGCAATCACAAATCGAAATTGAGTGAAATCTTCTAGTGTCCTTGATCGCCAAGCAAACAGCATCAATTACGTTCACAACTCTAAATCGACTTTCACTTGAGCGCTTCTCCGTAACTTCAACTGTGATGAAGTTACGCCTACGGCATACGAGACCAGACTGCTGGATGTGGACAGCAGTCTCTCCTAATGTGCACCAAGCTCAACACCTAGTCACTGATCAATGTATGATGATTGCGTGTAGCGTCGCGGACAAACTTGTTATTAAAACAGGCCCGACGTAGTCTTGGGCTCTCTCACACGTGAACACGCCGGCTGATCGTAATCAGTTTGAAAGTCGCGAATATTGCTAGATAGGTAAGTGTGAGTCAAGCAGCGGCCACAGTCTCACAGATTAGAATGCACAGCACGATAAGGTCTCGTATTATTTTTAGACTCGTCTCGTTCATTCGGGCACCGTTTTCGCTAATCAAATCTTCTTTATGGCCTCACGGATATGAATGAGTTAATAACAACGACTCATTTGACCCATAAAACACCAAAAAACCGTCTTTCGGCGTCTTCGATGTCTTTTCGACGAGAATTGGTATGTTGAAGAGCCTCGCAAGCTATGGACTGCTCTTCGTGATGAAAAACTTGATCATTTTCAAACCAGGGAAGTCAGACACCGATTTTCCCATAAGATTTTTTCGAAATTTTTTATCCTTGTTGCGGATTGTTCATCACCATCCTTCATTAGAAAATCAGTAGACTCGACTTTCTGACGTCCTCTACAACTGTAATGGAAGTACATATACAAACATTGGAGTTTGGAGGATTGTTTTGCATCGCAATACGCTAATCAGCACATTCTCATTTTTCGCGCGCGTATCAGCTTGATTCGTGATTACCTGGATCTTAAGATAGGTATTAAGATAGCAGCAAGTTTGCGATATTTACGTAAGAGGTATCAGAGATAACGGACAAGTATTTTTCTGCTCTCATTGCATGAGATTGCAATTTTTTTCAAGACACTACGTAATACAGTAATCGAGAATCAGCCCGAAGGCATTTCGGATTGGATTACTGTTCAGCAATTTGAGGATCGAACATTGATTTTTGTAAATAAACCTGTTGGAATTAGACTAGGTTGATAAACTGACCCAGTAATTGATCTTTGTGATCTTTATTGTGTCTATATTACATTTCATACCATGAATCCTTATTTTCTTGGCTCAACTCTCGCCCAAAAACCATCTTGAGGTACCATAAGGAGACTTTTCTTACACAGTTTGACCGGTGATCGAGTTTTATCGGATGCTACCAAGTTGCATCTGGCCAACACATGAAAGAGAGCGAGCTTGACCTCCATCAACGCAAATCGGCTTGCGATGCAGATCCTTGGCCCTAGCCCAAAGGGAAAATACGTGAAAGGGGATATCCCGGCTTTGTTCTCATCGCTAAATCTTTCGGGATCGAATTTCTCCGGATTCGGGAAGTACTTCGGATCGTGGTGGAGGCTGTACGTCGGTATCCAAACACCGTAGCCCGGTTTTATCTCCAGCGGTTCGAGTCCGGGCAGCGCCGGCGGAAGGGTGAAACTCTTCGGTCCAACTCTGTCCAAAAATGCAGCGGGTGGAAATATCCTCAAAGTCTCGCTGACCACAGCGTCGAGGTAATTCATCGCGTGGATATCATCGTAAGAAACCTCGCCGGAATTCTTCTCAAGCACCTGATCAATCTCTTCCTGCAGTTTCTTCTGGATGTCCGGGTTGACAGCGAGCGCGTGGGCCGCGTAGCTCATGGTTGTCGCGGGGCTTTCGAAGCCTCCGAGAAGGAAAATGAACGCCTGAGCAGCTATGTCATCGGGGGAAAGAGCCTCTTTCTTCTCTCTGGCCTGCATCATCAGGTTGAGCATGTCCGGTCTCACGATCCCCTCAGCTTCTCTGGTGGCGATTGTGCTCTGAATGACTTCCGTGAAGTAAGCAGCCGTCTTCTCTTCCAGGAACCGGATGTTCAGGAGCCTGGCGAGCCACGGGCAGCTTCTGATGACGAAGAACTTGAACACTTTGATACCACTCATATCGGAGATCGATTTTCCAAGGAGATAAAATTCGTTGTTACGATCCTTCATGGAGTTGACGCTCAAACCGAACGCCGTAGAGGCTATCACGTCTAGAGTGTATCTTCCGAATGTGTCCTTCAGGTCTAGAGCCTTTGGCTGCGGTGTCATTTCGGCCAAATGATCGGCGAAGTCTGCAGCGCACTGGGACATAATTTTGAACATGAGTTTCATCTTGCTCGAGGTGAACGCCGGGGTCAGAAGCGCTCTCATGTCACGCCAGACTTCGCCCTTGAGCCCGATCAAGTTCTTCGAGAAGAGCTGTTCGTTTGTTGAATCAATAAAAAATTGATGGTCCGGAAAGCTGTCGAAATTCTTTACCGTGACCGATTTTATCAGCTCCGGATCCTTCAGCATGACGATGGGAGATCCGAAGTCGAAGAATCCCACGTACTTTGCGTCGGGGTCGAGGTCGTATATCTCTTGCGCAACCAAGGGCAACGCCTTCCTCTTGAAAACGACGTCGGTCATGTTCCCGAAGATCGGGGTCGGCCTGATGAACGGGATTCCACGTTTCTTGAAGAAGTTATAATCCCGGGTACTCAGTAAGTAGATGCACAGTGCTGCGCACATCAACGTCAGACATATTGTCCACAGATCCATGATACGTCACTTCTCTCTGACTTTCACCAAACATATGGAATGCCGAACTGATTCGAAAAAGCTACTTACCTGTCTCGCGATATGAATTGCCGACGGGTTTCCCCTCCCAGCCAATGATTACGGTACGTTATTTCATACATAAGTTACGTAAGACCAGTCCCACTCACACCTGCCCGAGCTCGAACGACTAGCCTAAAAGCCTGCGGCTATTCCCCCAATAGCGACACATGTTTAAATCAAGTCAAGTGGCTCCGGACAGGCTCGTTGAAGCGTATACCAGGGTCGTCCCGGGTTCAAGAGCGTCATACAACGCGGCGGACATTATCAACAATTTTTATATTATTCATCAAGCGTCTAGCTGGCGCCGTGGAACTCCCGTTTCTCTGTTCATGGTCATAGCCTAGGGGTCTGGCTACTTTGCTGCGACGCCGCAGAGAAACTGTTTTTTAGTTTGCTATGCGACCAAGCTCACACTGTGCGTCAAACTTCTTGACCTCAGACATGATTCGTAACGAGAGAGCGCAGGATGAAGGTCTTGGTCACAGCCAGCCTAAAGTGGCACAAATTTATCAGCCCATAAGTTGACGTTGGACTTTTTTTTTGCATCATGCGACATGCATACAATGTGAATGAGAATTATCCTCGTGATGTCATGTCTTGGGTGTAGGTAGCAGCTGGTTGCACTTAGCGAGCACATGAAACAGCACGAGCTTGACTCCATCAGGGCAAATCGATTCGCGATACAGACTGAGTCCATTACCAAAAGGGAACTAGGTCGAAGGTGTTGTCTTCGATTTGTTGTCCCCACTAACCAAATTCACCGGGATGTTCGGAGTGCTTGGGGTCATGTACGAGGTGTTCCATAGCGTTGAGATCCTCATAAGTCAATTCACCGAAGCGACGGAGCTTTTATGAGACTAGGTTGTCTAAATTGCCAAATGTTCAGTTGCCAAATTCGTAGTTTCTGGACTGACAATGAAACAAAAAAAACTACGAAGCTCAGTGAAACATCTCGAAGGGGTTCTTCCATCTCTATACGGTTGTCACGAATGCCAGGTGAGTTTCGAGGCACGTTGTGTGCGGAGCATAATTTATCTTACAGACCCGTCGGATGAAGTTGCTAGTTAGATTAGGGCGGTGCCCGCGCACGTCGTCTAGCTATCCGAGATACTTGACGTCGTGTAACGCAACGTTACTAAGTAGACGCTGGATGGGTAAGCAAACCGTGTCTTGTTTGCTCAGGCCTCGATGCGGGGGTTACTGTAGGAAACCGCGACTACCTTTGAGCACGTACCGGCGTACGAACCGAATACGTCGATGCCGTCCGACCACCAATTAATTGATCGACTGTATCAACGTCGATTGAGACCCGATCGCTTTTCATAATTCCGCAAGTGAGCAACGTCAGCAAGTGGCGGAGTGGTAAAGAGTGCCGGGGGGTGGATTATTAAAGAAGGTTTCAAGTGGCCTGGGTGGAAGACGCTCGGCGGTTTGAGAGGTCAAAAGGGGAGCAAAGTGCGAAGGGTGAGATCCGTATCTTTAATTCAGTCACCAGGAGGAAGTTTGTTGGTCCAGGGGCTCCGAGTCCCAGAGTCAGGAGTCGGGTCGGATGTACGTCGATAGGAATAGACCACCGGCGTAGTAAACTCGAGGGACACAGAGCCGCGTACTCTATCCGATTGAAAGTGCTTGGCAAAGTCTGCAGCGCCTCGTTTGTCCAGGCGTTTCATTTCATTTTATGTCACAGTGTGCAGGCAAGGTGCATTTCTTTCAGGAAAGTAATTCGCTCGATCAGACACCGTCGCATTCGGCTCACGTACCGCGTTCATTAGATGCTCCTAGGTCACGCCGGTATCAATTCGGGTTCCACATCGCAAAAAGTGTATTTTAAACGCAGAGTCACATTGTCCACTCGCTCCTCTTGGGTTTGGCTTCGTTTCAAATCCGGTGCAAACACAGGGTGGAAATGAGGTTTCTGGAGCTCCCAGCGTCAGCGGGGGCGGAACCGGACCCCGGTTCGAGGTTCTTATTTCGGAATAAAGATTCCGTCCACTCGAGCAAAGCCCACCCAGCCGAATGCTGACATAGTTTCAGAGGCTGGCGAACCCGGCCCTGTTTCCAGTCTCTGTATGCTCGGCACTGGAGTATAAATTCCAATCGACGAAAATCTAGCCACTCGGAATTTATATCCCTTATCTCACCTCTGGCGCTGTGGTCTTCGATCCTCTTCTACTACTCGCGGACAAGGTAAGGGTATGAGGTCGTATCCGGCATTTTTTGTTCAATACAAATTTTGGAATTTCGTCCAAAATTAAAGTTATCTATGCGTTTCAGAGGTATTTAGAGGTTTCAATTTCAAGTTTCTGAACGTATTTTCACATTTTTAGCGGAAATACGGAGAAAAAAAAAATTGATATGCCCTTTATGCATGGTGAGAAGTAGTATATTGACGCATACGTACGTCCTTATACCTACCAACAGACACGCGAGATATAATTTGTTATGGGGATGGGGGATCAGATCCGACATCAATCATCACTCAATGATTCGTGTTCGATGTTGTGCGGGGCTGACCTTTGCCCGAGTGATTCTGTTTCGGTGGGAAGGCCGCAGCCCTGCGCACCTGTTCACCTGTACACAAATATTTGTCCTCCCTTGCGTACCGCGAGACCGAAGACAATGGAGAACGCGTGGAATGACTATTGTTACAATACCGGGTGGCGGGGGCGTAACTGCAGTCGACCGACACACGCCGTTCCGCTCGCCAGTCGAAATTTCCAATTAGCCTAAATCAACATTCCACTGTAAATAATACTCTCCGGATGAGGCAGTACCGCGTACCACACTCCTCTTCACTCTTCGCAAGTCCGGCGAGTTTTAACGCCGGTGAATATATACGCGTCGACTGCACTTTGGCCAGCTCTCGATTTAAATTGCACCCAGTATCCGGTTCTCGAGTCCGTCTCGAATAACTAAATTCACTCAATTTTATTCTCTCTTACCGTTTGTTTGAATAATTTTCTGGGTACGTACCTCTGTGTGTGTGTGTGTATCGAGGTATTCGCGCCACGTTCGCGTCCGCCTTATAAACGCGATCGGAAGAATAAAGCAGGGAGGGACGAACGAACGACCGCACCAACGGGCAACGATACACACACGCCGCGGCCGCAGTGTAAACGCTGGGGACGTATTTTGATCGTGATTTGATTTACTCCGGAGAAGTCTAGCGAGCAAACAAAGCCTCGCGTAATTTGTGTCTGCCAGTGGTTAGGTACTACGCTTCGGAGTCAGTTTACCAGTTTGCGAATCGTTCGGGAGACGGTAGCTGCCCGGGATACGTGCGCGACCTCTCCGACTCTCCACGATCCTCCGCACGACCTTCTGCAAATAAACCTAGATTAGGTTCGACCCGACCCTCGCCGAATCGATCACCGATTCTCTTTCACATTTTTTACGACATTAAAAGTTGACCAATATATGCAGAATATGTCCACTTCAATTCGCAATATCCAACAGAGAGAAAGAGAGAGAGGGAACACGTAATCTACAATTAGCTAATACAGGGATCGAGAAAACCCCCCGAGGAATGCTGCCGCCGTAGACGTCCGCGTCGGGGCTGACCTCTGATCCGCGTGATAATAATTAATAGCCGGTCCCAGCGGAGCCGGTGTATCTGTCTCGGTGTTGAATTTGAGGAATGGTCAGAACAGAGTAGAGGTGTAGTTTAGCGTTCAGCGTTCGCACCCTCTCTTTGGATAAGGTTTTTCGCTCTTGTCTCCTCATGAAATTTTAATGCAATGAAATAAATTGTTCCGATGGAGTCGAGGGAGCCTCCCCCTCGTATAACCTCCTGGCAGAGTTCCCGGAAGATGGAAATTCAACTTACTCCCGGGTTCGTGTCCCGATTGTCAACCAGGTGTGCCCCCCAAAGACTCAGTTGCGAACTGTGCTTATCGACGGATTCGAGCCGGTTACATGAGCTAAGATCTCGAAAGAGGTGTGTTCCAGATCTGCCCGATCAATCTACCTCCGAGTTGGGAGAGAAAAAAAAAAGTTCCAACTCGGGTGAGTCCGCGTCTGCACCGCTGCGAAAGGTCAGGGGCAGAAGAGGGTCGTATAACCCGGCACTTTATCTTGGTAGACCGCACGAAGCGAAGCTTTTAGGAAAGAGGTTCTGGTCGTTAAGGAGGCTTCCTTTATTATATATCCCACCAACATCCTGACGGTTGCTGTTACTCGCTGGCTAGTATCGGGTAGAGCTTAGCCGAGTAACGAATACAGCATATAGCACGCCCAGAGCTAGTGGACCAGCCATCAGCCGAAGGAAGTAATTTATCTCCACCTCGGGCCAGACTCGGGGTTTTGGGGTCACGATTAAACCAGCAATCAACGATCACGGTTCGTCGAAACTCTACCAAGTTTTGAATTCGAGGTAGAAATCGCTTCGCGAAGCTCCTTGGTTTTCCTCCATTTTACTTCGAGGTCAGTCTCGAAGCTCGTTCGGTTCGTAGATTTGTATTCAGGCCGGCTAGAACTTCGAACAGACTCTGATAAATAAAAGCGGTATAAAAAGGAGGGAGGGTTGAAACCCGTGGAGACAACCCTGCAATTTTCGAATCGCGTCGTAAGCAAATTGGAACATCGCCACCTCGCCTCCGTGCAACGTCGCTTCGAATCGGAGAAAAGGTGAAAATGCTGTCCGGCAATTTTTTACCCAGAACTGGGACGAAAATCTTCATCTAATACAGATTATCCCAGGGCGTCTTTACCGGTTTCAACACGCGGGGACACGTAGGAACCCCGAGACGCGGACGGAAACAGAACTCCTACTTCGTTCCAGGCTATTACCAGTCCGTAACATCTCCCCCAGGAGCCACTATTCCGCCTCTCCTATATGCCGTACGTGCCGGTTCACCCGGCCTGCGTATATACTTGTACAGGCATTTCGCACATCCTTGTTCCGCACCCCCGTATCGAGTCCATAGAGTAGCCACATCGCTGGGTCAGAGTGGTATCGTTTTATGGAATGTAGAAAATAAAAAATGAAAAATTTACCGAGGGGGAGAGCGAGCGGTGTCGATAACTTTCGCACTCCTCGCCTCCGAGGATCGATCGCGATAGAATTTTGATTTATAAAAGGTGGTAGTAAAGTTACTTGTATCCACTGTGCTCATTCCTCATATCAGGGGGATCGTGGAAAACTACATAAAAAACTGAAAATTCTTTCTGAATCGTAGACCTTAATTGTTTTTCAGAATAATGAAACCGGAGAAATGTTTTTTTTTTGTTTTATTTTTACAGCAAAATTTTAATTTCTGAAAACGACTATATTTCTTTTTTCTTTACTTTCAGAAAGATCAAGGCTCTTTTCAGTGACGTAAAAATAAAGTTCACGTTTCTCTAATTAAGTTCGTCGACCGAGAGTCAAGAGTCGAGGCTACCTCCAATTATTTACTTTTCATTTATCCAGATTAAAAGCGCGTAACTCTTATCCGAATGCGGCGAGGTACTCGACAACATCAATATTGTCGTTTGCAGAGCCAACAGACCTTCCTCCTCCGCTGCTTAGTAGTTCTCCGCGCTACTTAATTAAAAACCTGTCAACTACAGTCGATGATAAAAAGAGGACGGAGAAAAAAAAAATCGAGATCGCCAGGTGCCGAGGTGCCAAGGTGCCGAGTTAGGAGGGGCGACCACCAACCAGAGAAATTTGCGGGCTCGCTAGCTGATCTTGCGGTCTCCACTCGGACCGGCGCACTGCGCAGCCACTCAAACGCCACGTCCAGGGACGTAGCTGAATTTCCACAGGGTCAATTTTCCCCCGTCGGAGTCCAGTTTATCGTGAAAAGCCACAACTGTGTCAGAATCTCGAATTTTTAAAGAGCTTCGTCTTCGCTTTCGTGAGCAAAAAATCCGCATCCGACCTGGAAGTCTTGTCCCCACCGTTTTTCCGGAGCTTTAAGCTACGCTACTGTACCTGGCGATCAATTCCTCGCGGCGTCTTCTCTCCCCCGTCGTCGCTTCCACCGTGGGTCTTATTCCCTTTTTTTTATTCCCTCTGGTGGTCCTAGGGTGTGGGATGGGGTATCTTTCCGTTTTTTCGCTTCGTCCGCGATATATTTACGAAATCAACCTTCTAGATTGAGCCCGACCACCGGGTGAGGTTCTCAGGGATGAATAAAAGGAAGAGAGAGAGAGAGAAAAAAAAGAGAAAAAAGAGCTTCTTGAAAGCTTTCAATAGCTGATGGTGTGTACACGGTATACACACGGATTACGTAACCGCGCCAGATGAAATTCGTCTTTAAAGCAGGCATATAGCTACACGAGGGCAGGTATACACATCGCGATTTCCAGTTCGCTGCCGAAATCGACCCCCCCGCTTAACTTCATTATAAAGAAAATTGAATGTTATCAGCCGACGACCCCCGCGACGATCCCTTCCAGACTATTTGATAGTCGTTAGAAATTTGAAATAAATTTGACAGAATTTTTAACCAATTATTTTCCCATCCCTCGTCTAAATCTCATTTGTACCTGGATGTGTAATAATTTATGAAAAATCATCGGTGCAGACGTCGTGGTTATTTGAATCAATAAATTTTATTCAATATATTCATTCAACGAGTATGCGGTAATGACATATTAACATGTAAAATGAGTATTTAAAGATGGTAAAGTGACGTAATTACACAAATCGTTGACTTTTGATAGTTTTTTTTTTTGTTATTTTGTTCACCCACTTTCAAAGACTGAGACTTGTTGTAACTTAGATAATTGAGTCAGTCGTGGTTTTCGGTAATTTAATTTTCATTCGGTATTCAATAATTAATACAATCTAACTATGGTTGTTAAAATTAAGGTAGTTACGTCTTCGTAATTACGGCTTTATACCCAGTTACAGATCACGATATCCTTGCATTATATTTCGTACAATTTACAAATCTATTTTAATAATTTTTTTTCTTATTTATTTATTCATTTTTTTATTCTGTTTGTCTTTATTCATCCTAATAATAATATAAATTTATTTCTCCCTCATCCTCACCGAATCATCTCCAACTTCATCTTTTAATTTTTAATTATAATTCTTTATCCTTCATTTTACCGTCTTTCATCGGTGCTGACGAGGCGTTCCTGCAATATCATCAAAACTAATTCTCAAATTGCCAATAACGAAGAAGCATTTTTCGAATTCTGACCCTTCATCAGCCGTCAGTCGTCCAAAAAGCCTTCCTCGTTCGCAGCAATGGATTTATAATTTTACTTTTCCTACTCCATTCTAATCGATAGATAGCGGTTGGTCCAAAGATCGTTGAAAATCTCAAAACTGTGGCCTGAAATAATTTTTATGTCAACTCTACGCTTTGAATGATTGATTAGTCGATTTGACGAATATGTATGAACGTAATCGGCTCAGCACCGCGGCCAAAATTCTAGCTCATCGTTATCAGCCCCGTTTCCAATTCTCTGTCTCCTCCGTAGTCTGTATAAGACAGATAATCAGTGCTCCCATTAACACTGGAAGAGTAATGTTCGATAATTGAATCAACCTCACTCCCCATCTCGTAATTTACAAATCAATTAAATGGTGTGAATGTGTCTCGTTTTCATACGTAACAACTTCAAGATTCATCATCGCATCTGAACAGGCCTCAATAATTGAAAACAGAAATTGTTCAAAAGCCGCAAATACCGATTATTCAAGAAGGAACCAATATCGTGTGGGTTTCGTTGTAAAAACGGCAGTCAAAAAATTATCAGCCCTTGGGCAGAGGTTTGTAGCTTTTGAACCATGCGGCTCTGATTGGTTTTTTCGTTACACAGTGACAATGAGAATGGTTTGAGTTTCACACCGCGATCGTGAAGTCCCGTTGAAGACGGTGTCTCCCCCGACCTCTGTCCAGGTCGCACTCGGCCTCGCTTAACTCAAGCGTGTCGGTGAAACCCGAGGGTGGATCCAGCTTGGTGGCGAACAGGCTTCCTGATCCGTCGTTACTCGACTGGTGCTTGGAACCGCCAGACATGGCGACTGACCCGAGGCTTGCACGGGCCTCCTCGCTGGTATAACGCGCCAGCTGTAGCATCCTGCGAAATCACAAGCTTTTTAGAGTCACAACGTCGTCGATACCGAAGAATACGGTGTGATTGTGCCTCGAACGGTGCGGGAAGAGTGAGGTTTGCGCATGCGCAGACCGTGAACGGCGTACTTTCCGCACTGAGGATTTTTCATTTCTACTAAATCTACTATTTTAGATTTTGATTTATATTACGTGGAGATTTACTTGGGTCTTCCTCTTCGAGGAAACGATTTTCTCTCAAAAATCGGTGAGGGTTCTGTAGACGTGCTAGATTCTGGTCCATGGTACAGGAAGTCTGCGAAACAAAAGATGATATTTGGTCAATAGTTGTTTATGAGATGAAATTTCACACATTCCTGCGTGCGAACGATCAACTTTATATCGTGGAGTACAGAAGTGCAGTGGAGATTTTACAGCAAGCGATCTTTCTTAATTGTGTTTGACAAATAGAAATTGATTTTTGTTCTTCGTGACTTTGGCAAGCAGCATATAGTGTCGTACTGTGAACGCGCGAGTCAGCGGCAATGGCGACTGCGGGGTGCCTGGAGTCGACGAGATGATTAGAGGATTCAGTTCGGCTGCTGGTCCCCACTTCAGTGTCACTGTCCGATCCGAGGGTGTCGTACTCTTCGGACTCTGACTTCCCCTGATTGACCTTGTTCATTTTGTGTAATGGGACTGATGAGGAGCGACCACCCCGAACCTTTGCGTACCGGTTGCAATCCGACTGCAATCATACGGGGTATTTTGTTTGTTGGTTGGTTTCGTTGACTTGTTTTTTTGTTTTTTGTTTTTTGTTTTTTGGTTCATCGTTGGTCTCTCGGTTTTTGCATTGACTTGTCGATTTCATTCGGGGACCAGCAGACGTAACGTTTGATCTTTCTCTTTAAACTCTCCTCATTCTCACAACGCTGTTGCTACTCCGCAAATTACAGATACAGGTGATGTAAGTGGTAAGCCAGAGACAATCGAGCAACCGTGCACGCATACAAACTAGATACGAGTAGGTATAGTACGAGACAAACGTAACAAAGGGTGTCTGATTCGATTAAGGTGCCAAAAATTCGTACAGTTCAACCTCAAATGGGACGCTGCAGTGATGAAGGTAAACGGTGATGTGACAAATGAGGGTGTTCACTTACCTCCCGCAGCTGAAGGGTATCTGCAGTGGAAAGCCGGGGGTCGTGATAAACGAATGTCTGGAGAGGCGCAGCGGAGCCGCATCGACTCTCCCCTGGAGCCGGGACGCTTTCCTTCAGCTGGAACGTCGCGTAAGGGTAGATGTCTTCCGAGTATTCTATAAGCAGTCAGCCATCGCAACCGTAGTAAAAAACTAAGCAATGCTATTCTCTACGTACATTTTCAGAGAGTGATCCAGGGCGATGACCAAAGAACACAATTTTACTTTGTTTGGACAAATAAATATCTGCTTCCAACAAACGACAGTATAAATGGTAACTTTCTAGCCATCCATCGAATCGATTCGAAATTTTTACACTATGTTTTTAACATCACGATTTGAGTTTTAATAGCATGGTTTTTGGATATGACCTTTAGTTTCGTAAATAAGCGCAAAAACGACTCTGAAAAGTATGATATTTCGGCCGAATGTCGATCTGTGTAAAATCGATGTTGTGAATGAATGAAACCTTGCTTTGGTTGTTTGGATACTCGTGGTGATTATTTTTAAGGTGAATTGGTATATTTTTTTCGCAACATGCATTCGAATCAGTGTACTTTCGATGTTATCTTTCACGTCGTCGCCTTAGATGCTCCCCGAATCTCAAGACATGAGTTTACAATTGCGATGCGTGATGAAAATCTGTTGCGATTCGTTACCTGGTATCCTTTCGAGAGTCGCCATTTCGTTGATGGGTGATCTCATGGTTTTCCTGACGGTGGCATAGTACTGTTCTCTCTGTTCCATGTTCTGTTTGTTGTCCAGTGCCGCAGCGGTTTGGGCATCGTGCAAGCTCCCCAAGTCTCCCAAGAAAGGTCCTGAATACGTGGTCCGATATTAACACAAGTTCCAAAGAGCGTCATAATACGTACATCGAGAAAAGAAATCGCTTACGTTTCCTAAAGCAGTAAAAAACAGCCCCAGCCGCAGCTATGATGGCGAAGGAACTCAGCACCAGTGGCAAGATCAGCTTGAGGTCAGAGTACAGCGGCGTGTGCTGAGGAACGAACTGGTCCAAGTCTATGGCAGGTACGGTTGAACTTCCGGCTGGCTGTAGAGTCGTGAATCGATATTCCGAAACGGCGGACCCCGCGTTGTTATGGGCTCGAATCCTTATCTCGTAACTTGTCCCGGGCTGAAGTTCGTTCAGCGTGTAAGTCTTCTGAACCTGAAAGTTGGATATCACTCGTTGAAGGCCATTCAGAAACTGGTAAACCTGATGACGCGGATAATGAAAAACCTCGATATTGTTGGACACGAGCGTCCAGAGGTCCTCGCCACTCCTCCTGTACTCGAGTTCGAAGTACAGCAGCGGACACCCGCCGTTGTGCCAGGTGTGAAGGTGCAAAGTGATCCACGAGACGTTGACGGTGATGAACTTGTCGCCGGAGGCCGGGGAGGGGTCGGGCTTCGAGCCCTCGGTCATCGCGTCGATTATGTCACTCCTGAGGCCCATCCCGATCCGATTGAAGGCTGTCATGTAGACCCGGTACTTGGTCCCGCACCATAACTCGGGTAGCAGATAGCTGCTCATTTTATGAGAGACCTTGACCTCCTCCCACTCGCCGTACTCCCTTTTGTACTGGAGGACGTAGCCCCGAATCGGCGCCCCTCCGTCGTCGCCCTGCTTCCATTGAACCGTTATCGAATTGCTGGTCGATACGGTCGCGTGCAGGAGCGGAGGCGCTGGAGGAACTGACGGACACAGAAACGGAGGTCAGGGCGAGAAGCTCGACGCGTCGACCTTGAATCTCACCTTGGACAGTCAAACGATGCGTTATCTGATCGGACCCGTGTCTGTTCTCCACCAGACAAGTGTAGTTCCCACTCTCGTCACGCTGGAGTTCGGATATTCTCAGAGAACCGTCCACCTGCATGGCCATCTTGGTCGATCCCTTGACCAGCTGACCGCCCCGATGCTTCCACGTCGTGGACGGCTCTGGCTTGCCGACGCTCTGGCAGGGCAGGGTGATGTCCTGCTTCCAAGGCACCACGAAGACCATCCCGAAAGAGTAAATGGCCGCTCGAACTGAAAGGCAAAGGCGCGTCAGTACCTCGTCCCGGTGTATTTGACCAATCGACGTGGGTACCTTCCACGGAGGGTCCGAGGATGATGGACGCCGTGCGCGACCCCTCGCCCACCGAGGTCACAGCGGCAACGACAAACTCGTATTGGTTACGCTTGTGGAGGTTCTCGGCCTGGTAGCTGGTGTGCTGGGGAGCGAGGGTCCGCCGGTACCATTTGCCCTCGGGACCAACAGCTCTGTAATGAACGTTGTAAGAAGTGATGATGCCGTTGGCCCTGAGAGGCGGCTGCCACGAGACTATTATCGACGTTGCGGAACTGGCGACCGCCTTAACAGCGGCCGGCATTTCCGGTAGATCCTCTTCGGTCAGGCAGTAAAGAGGCGAGGAGGCCACTCCGTCCCCGGCCCTGGTGTAAGCCACAGCCTGGACGGAGTAGTTCGTATACTTTTCAAGGGCGTGCATCACGACGGTTAGTGCCGTGGTGATCTTGGTCTCGGATTTTGACGTGGACGCAAAGTTGTCCATGCTTTCCCAGATCACTTTGTAACCCTTCAGGATCCCGTTGAGGCTCGAGTCCGGAGGGGGGTCCCACGACACTTGCAAGGATTGGGACGAGAGGGCCGTACATCGTACATCCTGTGGCGGACTGCTCGGCACTGAAAATCGTTTTAAAGGTTTTTACTAGATTCTTGGAGTTATTCATAGTGAGAACACTCATTTTTGAGTCCTTCTTCAAGTTCACCTCTTCAACGATCAGGACTGACTTGAACATGAATACTCAGGGTGTCAGGTTGGGATCTGTAATTTCCTGAGGTTTCCAGGACTTTCGGGTTTTTGAAATAGATAGACAGGATGGTAGAGTAGAGTAGAGTACTACCCTCGGAACGTCGAGTCGAGTTCGATCTACTTACCATCTTCGAGGGTGGCAACTACCGATTCTGTCGTTATGGGTCCAGGCCCGAGCGCGTTGTAGGCCTGTACCACTATGCTGTACCGTGTGAACTTCTTCAGATCCGTGAGCTGACACTGTCGGCCAGGAATCGACGTCCGCGCAAGCCCCAGGGCGACGTTGGCAGTCGATACTCTGCCCTCGACCGTTCGATAAGTGTACTGCTCAGCGGCGAATCTGCGCAGGGTCAGGGGGTTACTCCTTTCCGCAGGGATATCTTCATACCGCACGGAAAGGTAACTTATCGACTGCGGGTTTCTTACGTACTACCCTTACGCCCGAGGGTGGGTCACGGGTCTGTGTCAGTATCGATTCACCCACATTGCCGACGCAACCAACATTATCCACGTATTACCTGTGCTCCTTGTAGCCGACGTGGTACCCGAGGATTTCCCCGTTCCATAGGTCATGGTCGGGCGGGTCCCAGATGACCCTCAATTCCGTGGAGCTTACAGCTTCGACCTTGAGGTTCCTGGGCGGCCCGCCTGGTGTCTCTCCCTCCGTGGTGACGTCCAGGATCTGAAAACACAGGGTTGAGAGCGCGCTTGACGATAAAATTACTTTCACGTCCACCCACAAGGCTTCTTCTTTTATTTTCATGTTCCCTCTCTAGGGGAGCTTTTAGTCTCATTATATGCGAGCACTTTAGCCTCTGTTACCTACATCGCTCGATTGACTGCGACCCAGTTCATTCTCGGCAAAGAGACGGAATTGGTAGCTCACCGCTGGCCTCAGAGAACCGACCTGGCCGAAGGCCTGACTCCCCGGCACATTAGTATGGATCGTGTGATCGTGCCACACTTCTGTAACATAAAGGAGAATAGGGCCAATTCTCTCCGCTCCGTCGTTCGAAGCCCGAAACTCACCAGCGTCCGTTTTATACTCGATTATGTACTGCGTTATCGGGCTGTTCCCATCCTGGCTCGACGTCCAGCCGAGCTTCACGTGCCGACTTCCCTTCTCGATGACGTGAAGATTCCTCGGAAAATCGGGGGGTTCTGGAATCGAGGCAGAGAGACACCGATGAACAAGACCTCGTCTCTATCGTCGGGGTCGTTACCTTGTATGTACAACTGCATGGTCATCTCGTCGCGGCCGTAGGCGTTCGACGCGATGCAGAAATACAGTCCGCTGTCTTCCCTCGTGGTGCTGACCAGCCCCAGGTTGCTCACCGAGCCGTCGGTCAGGTTTTGTTCCTTCACGGTGTACCGGTAATCCGAGACCGCGGGTTCAAGGGCGGAGCCGGCCTTCCGCCACGCGATCTTCAGGGGATGGTCGCCCTTGGCTTCGCATCGGAGAGAAGCGCTGGAGCCCAACCTCGCGGTCTGATTTCGATGTTTTTCGAGAAAATGCGCAGGCGCTGGAAACATCGGAAGAGGCGATCGGTTCGTTGATCAGAGTGAATTCCATGGCGATACCAACCATTGACTGTCAAGTAAACGACCTTGCTGAGCCCGGCGCCTATGCCGTTCATGGCTTCGCACAGGTAGAACCCTTCGTGGTTCTCCTGGACTCTGCCGAATACCAGCGAACCGTTTGAATGTATCCTCAAATCCTGGGCGTGCTCGTGGCTGGCTATGTCCCTGTAGTTTCCGGGCCGGGTGCCGGTCGCCCGCCTCCAGGTGACGGCGGGTTTCGGAAATCCATCGGCATGACAGTGCAATACCAAACGTGGCATGCCTTCGGGTGCGTGAACGTCTTGCGGCTCCATAACCCAACGGGGAGGTACTGTTTCCGCGGAAAGGGTTACGAGGGTGTTAGAGAGCGATACTTTTTTCCTCAGCTCCGGTAGAATCGGAGAATTTAAGCTCCTGGTCTACTTTACAATTATCATTGGTGATGCTCAAAAAGGCTTGAAACGAGAACGTCGCCAGAGACGTCCGTCTGGGTTTAATACTATTTTAATAAGTTTAGACGCCTTTCGAAAGTTGTAATTTCCTTCTAGTCCGATCGTCAGACGTCTCTGGCAGAATCGCCCGTATAATTACTGCTGCAGCGCATTATGCCAAAGGCTATGAACAGAGGGAGAGAAAGTAATCAGTAGAACTTTGCTACCGTAAACTCGTTTAGCTTTCAATGGAACGATTAAAAACATTACGTAAAGTGATTTAGACTTTTACCAATCTCGAACTCTGCTGGATATATAAAGTGATGTACAGGTATTGTACTTTCGAATTAACGATACCATTCGGAGGTGAACACCAAGAGTATTTTTACGTGAAATTACTGTGACGACGGATATCAGTGCTGTGCAGACGTTTCGACACCCAGAAACTGTGCTATGAATGTGAGGAATTTAAGAGAAAAATGTGAAACAGACGATTTCTGTGCAATAAAGAAAATACGACAAATAAGATTGTGTGTCGGTGCTGAATGTGTGCTGTGCTAACTCCCACATCGACTTCTCATCAAATCACTTTCGAACGTTGTTAATTGTCGATTGAGATTCGAAAAGAAGTGCATGTGCATGTGCATGTGCATGTGCATGTGAGGTGTGGTGCATGTGCAATTTACTGTGAAAGGATTGTGCGCGATCTGCATTGTGCTTTGTGCGGTGAGCGCTGGCGGCTGCTGCGTGGCGGTTGCTGCGTTCTATGCGTAGTATAGTAAACTCATGCTCGAACAGACGACAATGTTCGCGACAATTAGTCTGATATCAATTGTTCGTTTTTCATCGATCGAATTATAATGACATTGAAACGTGTGTCTGCGCGTTTCGCAATCTACTTTACCACTAACGACTAACTCGGCCGTCCAAGAGACCTCGGCGACGGAGTTGCGGGCGACGCACGTATAATTTCCGGTATGGGTCGCACTGACGCTTTCGATAACTATGGTACTGGAATGTGCGTCGATACTGGTCACCCTGAGTCCGGGTGCCTGGATCCCTCTGGACGACCCAGAGGCGAACGTCGCAGAACCGGGGTTACCGATCTGATCGCCGTTTTTCAACCATGTAATCGTGAAGGGAGGGTCGCCCTTTTCGATCATGCAGGTCACTTGGGCCCGCACGCCCTCGGACAGGTCCTTGTTAAAACTAAAAGGAGCTATCCTAGGCGGAACTGTAACGCATAAGAAGAAAAAAAACACACGTTGGAAAAGATTTTCACATCGAGCCTTTTGATCCTCCTCCTCCTCCGACTCTGCTCTAATCGTAAGCCCTGTTTGTTCTATCAGGTTGTGATATACTTAATGCTCGAGGCTGATACGGCGATACGGTGCGCTGGATACGGCAAACTAGTTTCACCAAGTAAGGCTTTCTCCGGCTTTGCAGCCAGCCCCGAAAGAGAAACTTGATGCTAGACAGATTTGCTAAACAGCAATGCCACAGGGAAAGCACAACGTGCTACGACTCGCTCTATGATGTCACAGAGGTAGAGAGTAGCTTTCGGCGATTACTCCGGTTCTTGTTCTTCTCCGCGCCACGCCGACTACCTACGTGTCTTCTAAAACTTTGTGTAAAAGACTGTACGACTGTCTCACAGTGTAATTTGTTGTGTACATGATGCCTCGTGGCCAGAGTGTCTCAACTGACTAAACAGTGTCCACAACGCGTGACCAGAACTCAAGGAATCATCTGGTCTCTGATGACGTCTTTCATCCGCGTGTGGACAAAGTTGAGAATCTCTGTCCCCGAGGGGCTGGACCCGTGGGGCAGACGGGACAAAGGAAAGGCTGTTGTGAGGGTAATTGAGAAAACGTAGAACGTAGCTAGGGTGTCGGGGTGGTAGCACCGAAAGAGCGTGTAGTGGCGAGTCTGAAGTATTTTCGAGTCTGGAGCCTGGTTCTGGTTGTCGGCACAACACGTCACGAGAAATCGCTGCGTTTTTTTTTCTCGCAAGGATTACTTTACGGCGATCCTTCTCGGAGGATTCACCCTAGATAAAGTGACCCTTGTGTCGTGTTTTTTTTTTTCTAGTAGACGCTGTCGTACCGTGAACCTTCAACAGAGCAGTGTGTGACGTTTTCGAGGCATCGTTGCTCGCGACGCAAGTGTAGTTTCCGTCATGGACAGGCAACGCGGTCTGTATCCGCAGAGCCAGGTCGTACTCTCCGATCTGGTGGGTATTCGCTTCTTGAGCCTTCAACGGGTGGCCGTCCTTCAGCCAGGTGATCTTTATGGGCGCGTCACCCTCGCTGACTACACATGTCACATGGACTCGAGCACCGGCTTGGATATTGGCGGGGAAGCTAAACGGTTCGATTTTAGGAGGGACTGCAATTATACCAATGGAAAACAATCGTCTAAAAACTTGTTAAACAAAGTATTCCTGAAAACAATATTCATTTCAGCAGCGAACGGATCTCCTCCTGTCATCGAGGCCTGGAATACAATAGTCGGTATATTAACGGTATACTAGCTTGTTATAACAAGGGCACGGAAAGTTTGGGGCTGCATGATGGTGGCCATGCAAGGCCCAACTTTACACGTACGTGTCGAACAAGATCTCTTTGAAATTCATCTGAAAGAGGGTCCATGGTCGGATATTTACTTGAATCTAACCGAGTGTCACGTGGCTTTGAGTGACTCGGAGTGAATCTTACGTCAAGTCAATTGAATTTGACTGGCTTCAAGTGAATTTCAGGTCGAGATCCTGATCGAGGAATCCTGAAAGTACAGAAGCTGTTTCCTCTCCGTCGACGTACTAGATTTCGAACGACCACGGCTTACCTTTGACTTCGATATGAACGGTCTGAGAGTCCGAATGACCCTGCTTGTTCTTAGCGGTGCACGTGTAAGCTCCGCGGTCCGTGCTGCTGTCGACGTTGTGAAGGACGAGAGTTCCGTTTCCGGAAACTTCTTGACGCCTGCTAGTGGGAAGAAGCTGGCCGTCTGTGGGAGAAAAGGGTCGTGAGATTCTCTGATTATCGCTTTCCCTCGAACCACGGGGGGTACGAACCCTTTTCCCATATGATATTCGCTATCGGAAAACCGGCAACCGGACACTTGATGACGGTTGTCTCTCCGGCAACGGCTGCGTAGTTTCCCATGTGACGGACATGCGGTAATCCGTAAATGTTCAGTCGTGCCGAGTGATGAACCCGCGAGACTCGGTTCGATGCCGAGCATCTGTATTCACCGCCATCTTCGACTCGCACAGCGCTGACGTTCACGTGCGATATCACGTCACCGTGAACGGTCACGTACTGCCCAATAACGAACCTATGCAAATTTTAACCAAACCGCAATTTTAGGATGCACCTCGACAGATTTTAGTCATCAACTCGATTAACTGCTCAGTTTTTTTCCTCTCCTCGTTCAATAGAGAAGACGGGCTACCCGAGCTACCCTTGCTCTGCGAAAAATGACTTTTAAAGGATCATAAGGTTCCCCGATATACGTTCAACTGGATGCTTCTTTGAAAATGAGATGCCTCATAGAGACGCCAACGAAGTGAAATTGCATTCGGATGTTCGTACGACGGTGAAATCGAATAAGGTCTTCGCTTCTTCTTTGAATGGGAGACTTGATTTGGAATCGGATAAATAAATGTCCTTGGATATCCGATCGTATCGGTTCGAGTACTGATCCGACGTTGTTTCGGGATCTATTTCAGCAACCTGGCGATTCTGTTATTCGGACGATAATTGTGCCCCCAGACGTTGAAGAATGCATCGCTAATCCCACGCCGTTTCTATATTAAGAGTTGGAAGCCCCGAGGATCGATGTGTCTCTTGAAAGGTTTGAAATTAACAATTTATCGGCCATTTCTCAAGATTATCTATAGAGCTGCAAACAATGCTTTCCGGGGCTTATGCACACAGACCTCTGCAACTTTATTCACTAGTTTCAATTCACTCGCCATTGCCTGAGGGTATTGAGGGCAGACTTTCAATCCGAAGTTGATCATCTTCTTAAACTAAATTTCAATCGTAACGATGAGAATGGAGTTTCTAAAGGTTTTTAAATTAATTGTCTCGAATTTATTCGCACCGACTCAATATTTCTGTCAAACTACCCGCGGGGTCCCTCAAACAGGCGTGAATCCCGGTACACATATAAAAATTTCAATTTTATGCAGAGCGAACAATAATGAAAAACTTTTTCAAGTGGAAAGTCGTCCCTCCCTTACAGTTTGAAAGTGAGATTAACTTAAATTGCCACAGAATGTACCATTTTCTTTTTCCACCTTCTTCATCTTCATCTTCATCATCTTCTTCCTCTTCTTCTTCTTCATTATTATTATCATCATCATTATTATTCAATCATAAAGAAATATGGCTTCAGATTTTGAGTTTCTAAAGAAATAAAAAGAGGTGGATGCACGCTACCAGACGGAAGCTGAAGGGTTCAGAAAATATTCTGCGTTTAAACTGTTTAATTAATCCAACTCGTTAATTAAAGAAGTCAGCAGTGTTTCAGCCTGCACAGGCCCCGCCGTTCATTAAGTGACAAATTAAATTGCTGCTCAGCCCTTATTAAGTCCTATCTGTAAAACTGTCTGACAGTAACGCGAGAAAAACTAATGTTCCAATATATACAAGTCTTGGGTGAAAAATGTTCTCTATTATACATTTTTATCCACGTATTTTGAGCTCTTCCTCGTCTCGAATTCTCTTCTCTCATCAACATTTCACTCGGATATCAAAGCAGCTCGTGCCTTCTTATTCCGATTTAAAATGCTTTCCCCTGTTTCACACGAGTTCTGACTCAGTTTTCACCCCATCTCATGGTACGACGTCAAAGGAGTTGATATAACACACGAAAATGGAACAAAAGTTGTGTGAGCTAGGTGACATCGTTGAGTGACAGTGAAAATCAATTTCGACAAATTTCGCACACAGGTTTTCCTCGAAGCCCACGTTATACTCGTTGCTTGCACAGTTTTACCCCCAGCATATGTTCGCGAGTCGGGGTTGTGCCAGCGATTTTTCCCTCGCATCTATTTTTTGGCTTTGGTTCAACGAGTTATCCCCTAGGAATACCTATCCTATCTGCAGACCATGTTTTATTAAAGTAAAAAAGCAAAAACAAAAGAAAGAAAAAAGATATCCTCTTATACACCCGCGTTAAATCCTCACACGCTCGGTTTCTTGGTCGTTGTATAGAAATAAGAAACTGCCGATGACCCATAAAATTGTGAACGTGATACATAAAAGATTTTTCTATACCCTCACCTGTCGTTCTGAGGAAGAGGAAAACCGTCCAGAGTCCAGGTGAAGTGAGGCGTAGGATTTCCTGCCGCTATGCACTTCAGGGACACCGAGGGTCCTGGCTGAATGGTCTGTTCGATAAACTTGTAAACCAGCTGAGGCGCAGCATCTGCAGCATAGAATCGATTAAAATTTTATCGCTCCACCGGCTTGTGATACAGTCGTTATTTTAGCTCCGAGAATATCTCGATTCCTTATATACTCGGATACGATCCTCGAGAGAGGAAACAAAAAATACGCGTCTCCCGTTTATCATGCAGCCTCCGAGGATCCGAGGATCACAACCCCAAATATCTTCTTACGAACTCGGATTGAGCTACGAGTTTTGGTGTAAAAACAAACAAGTGTGAATCCTCGGTTCATGTGAATCCTGATAACGGTCCTTTTTAGCAATATCGTTAGACAAAGAGCACAACATACCCAAGGGGGCAAGGAGTCGTCGGTAAAAACAAGGACAATAGTATTTGTCACCGTAATGACTGTCGATTTCTTCCTGAAGGCGTTTTTGTAAACTGCGGATTTTCATAGAAATTCCAACCTGAAGGTTTTTTGGGTTGCTGATGACGAATCTGAGGTCAGATATCCGAAATTTGTGATACTGGATCTGAATGTATGGCGATCAAGAATCCAAAACTTGGCAGATTCTAATACAATACAATAACTTTTATCACGTCGCTTTATACGAATTTCTTATTCTAGCTATACTATGCTCGAATCACCCTCGAAATTCTCCATCGTAATACTGTGCCACCTAAGGGACCATTTAATGTAATACTATAGCATTATAGATGAGGTGACGTTTAGGCAACATCCCCAAAGGGTTGGGGGGGGTGACGCGGTGGCCAGTTATCGATCTGCGGTTTGACAGGTGAACACTGCGGACGTGTGTAAATTGCGCAGCAAATAGCCGCCGTCACCCCTGGCGCAATTTCTTCGAACTGATGACAATTAATTAAACGTTTTTTAAATTATTATCATCATATAATGACACAATGCAGCATCTGCGAGGGAGACAATGAGCCCTGATAAAGTATAAGCTAACCCTGTGCTCGTTATATTTTTGAACGTACGAATGACAATGCGTCGGGTTCAACCTGCATCGGATCGCCATAAGACCAACAGAGCAGCCCCATTTCCGACGGGATTATCATCGTGATAATTATTGCCGGGCGCCACAGACCGCGGTTATCGTTGTTATTATTCATTATATAACACGCTTCACAGCCGCGCTTTTGGTGTTTATTTGCATAAATTATTAATCCTACGGTACGCGGTAATTACCCCTGAAAGGTTGCCATTCGCGAATAATACCTACATACAGCAACGTTTTTACGTCACGTTCGCGACACGTTTCACAAAACTACGAATTATACCCTAGCGGACTCGATCACGCCAAAAATACACCGAAAATACGCAGTTAAAAAGGGTGTAAATTTGGTGATATTTCGGTAAAACACCATCTTGTGTCCGATATTACACCAAAATTACACAGTGTAACTTTGAATTATTAACATCGTTTTTACAGCGATTTTACATCCATTTCACACAAAACGGATTTTCGCAAGAAATGAAAGAGACAAACCACCGTCCTTCGAATTGGCAAGCAGTGACACTACCGTCTGAGCTACGGTACTTCATATTAATATGACCAAGTTTTAGGTTGATAAGCTTTGATATGATTATGATTGATTTTCAGTATCTTCAAAGAAGTTGGTACACTTCGATCTAAATAGAGAAGGTGTGCAATTGGTGTAAAATCGGTGTAAAATGGGTGGGTATAAAATCGGTGTAAGACCATATTTTTTTTATTCGGTACGAAAAAATAGTTCCGCGCGACCCATGTGAGTGAATATCTGCCCCCCGATCCTACATCGTACTTGTAGGGCCCTCTGCTGTCGCGTAATATCGTCGACGGGTGGATATTCCAAAATTTCGGTACGAAAAAATAGTTACTCCCGACCCATGTGAGTGAATATCTGCCCCCGGATGCTACATCGTACTTGTAGGGCCCTCTGCTGTCGCGTAATATCGTCGAGGGGTGGATATTCCAAAATTTCGGTACGAAATAGTATATTATGTGGCATGCCCGTAAAGTCACTGTTTTCGGGCGAGGTTATGTTTTTCGTACGAGCCGTTGGTTTTACCGGCGAGCCGAAGGCGAGCCTAAGGTAAAGCCAACGGAGAGTACTAAAAACATAACCTCGCCGAACAGTTACTTTACGGGTGCGCCCCATACGATATTTTTTCCGGCAAAGGCATGAAGAGTCACTTTGACGCCAGTTGAGGTCCGTGCAGTGGCGTTTCTTATGGCGAGCCGAAAAAAAGTGCAACTTTACGGAGCGAAAACAGGCGTCAAAAAGTGACTTGTTCATGCCTGTGCCGGAAAAAAATAGTTACTCGCGACCCATGTGAGTGAATATCTGCCCCCCGATCCTACATCGTACTTGTAGGGCCCTCTGCTGTCGCGTAATATCGTCGAGGGGTAGATATTCCAAAATTTCGGTACGA
>JAFFZH010007204.1:0-13867 GCA_018420115.1 Euura saliciscinereae | reverse complement strand
AGTTACATATCTGATATGTTACTGTTACATGATTTTGCTGTCTGGGTGAATTCTTTGCCAATTTTCTGTTAGCTGTTTCTTCGCAGGTACCGACACTGAATTTCGGGTAGAATTCTCTCTGTTGCTGCGGCTGCTGTTTCCAGGTATAAGAAAGAAGTTCCATATTATATCGTGTAATTTTCGAATCTATATGAAAATTGATGACAATAAAAGAGAACAAGATGTGACATGATTATGACATTACTATGAAAAATATGACGATGAGAAATGATGATGCTGATTGAAACATGAAATATCGGAAGTGACACACCTTAGTCTGTATATGTATAACACAACGGGACGAAATAAAAAAAAACCGGGGCCAATACAGATCAGGAAAAAAGCATGAATCCAGAGCTTGCAAAATATATTTCCCTGCGAGAAGATGAGAATCAATTTCCGATCATGAAAAAAAAATAACAGGAAGGTCAATTAATCAAGGAAGCAAGATCTTTTCTGACTTTGGTACTACAATAAATCCGGAATATTTGTCTGTATCTGATCTACAACCTAGAAGCATCGTGATCAATTCAATGAGTCACACGCTAGAATTCGGAGAGATACTATTTGGCCATCGATTTGACGATAATAATGAGATTGGTATGCCCAATTTGAAAAACGCGTTGGTCAATTTATTTGAAAATTTTATGGGTGGTATACTAACAATTAACGGAATATCCGTAGCAATTGGGAAACTTGATAATCAATTCCGGATGTCTGATTCACATTCGAAAGATAATTTTGTGAGACCGTGTTCTGACGGAAAAGCTTGCTTATATTATATAGTATTAGTTGATTCAATGCAATCATTATACTTATTATTGAATAATTGATTCCTGAAAGTCATCAACGTTTCGGTGAGCAATATGATTTAACGCCAATCAGTATTATTAAAAATACTCAAATCAAATAGCCTTAGATTGATCACGCAGCCAGACTTTAAGAAAATGGTTTCTTTTAATAATGATGTAACAATTCCAAATATGAATGATAAAAGTGAGCGAACAATACAGGAGAAATATCACTTGCTGAAAAAAGAAAAAAAGAGTAAGTCGACAGCAATCCAATCTAAAATATTACCAAAAAGTGAAAACGGGATTTGTTAGAGAAAAGAATGGAGTTACAAGTATATCACAAAGTAGGGTATACCATTGCGATTGATAATTTCAAAGATACGACAAATGATTTCACAGATTCGACGCCAATTGTTCAAAGTACCGAGAAAAACACAAGTAACATTACTTTTTCATCCAAAGGAGACAGGTTAGATAGCATTGAGCCAGTTTTCGATTGAAATTGTGATAGATTAGGTATATTACGTGATAAATCTGTAATAAATTGAAATTATACTTATAAAATCATAAAGAAAACCAAGACGAACTACGATCATAATGATCAACATTATGCAGGACCAATGAATGTTTTGTGCATTAAATGTGGTGCTAAGCCTTTCAAACGAGAAAAAGTGTCTAACAAAAGCTATCATTCGGAGACTGCTGGGCTCATGGAGAAGTATATCTAGACAATTTACCAAACCCTCCTCGTGAATTGAAAGAACTGTTTGATAGTACACTTCCTAAATCCAATGATTTCTTAAAACGTATTAAGTACTATAATAACTCCTTATCTTTTGCATCTTACAGAGTGACTATAAAATCAAGATCCGAGTTGGCTCAACGCGAGAGAAAAAATATTCCAGAGGGGGGAACACGTCTCAGTCATTGGAACACTGAAAATAGAAAACGAACTACCCTGCGTTCTGACTTCTGATTTCAAAAAGATAGAAAAAATTAGCGGAAGGATCCTCAGTGACGAAGAATTGATGCAGGCAGCTAGAATTCCACAGGGAAAATCATCAAATTCAAATCTGGATGAATCCTCAAAAGTAAATTCATATAGTTCACAAAAACTGAAACAAATGTTTGAAATAATAATAATACCTTACATATATTTTATTTAGAGAAATTGAGAGCGGATAATGGGAGCGTGCTTACGATTAACCAAAGTTATCCCTCAAAACTAATGAAAATAATAAAAATGATTTCTTGATTAATAAAACATTCTGTAGAACATAAGATTTTATTCATTTATTCAGACCTTGACCGTTTGGAATTGAGAAAAAAAAATTTAATTGAAAGGGGGAAAGATTAGATTACAAATAGTGTGATTACCTTCATTCTTAGAGGGGTTTGTTTTTCATCCGTGATATCTTTGACTTTTTTCGGTGAAGAATCCCAATCGCAAACTTAAGGTCGAAATGTTGACACCCTAATATAATATAGTACATGTATAGTACATAGTATATATTAGCATTGAAAATGCTTCCGTTTTCGGGGTAATAGCGAACCACTGGTTCAGTATAGGGGTCCAGACGCTCAATGTCACAAAAAAGTGTCACACGAAAGCGTTACGCTGGTTGAGCACCAATGGTTTTAGTGGATCCAGATAGCCATGAATTCTGAGGCTCGACGATTGCGAAACAATTGAGAAAATATTGGAAACGTATACGTGAAATTCGCGATTTTGTACAGCATTATCCAAATATATGTATAGCAAAGTATAGGTTCCTCTTCTACAGATCAGATAGAATTCGGAAACAGAGAGCGACTTGTTTTAAATCGAATTCACACTAACTTGAGTCACAAGAGTGCCCGCGGTCGAAATTCCAAAAGACCAAAAAATAGAACGGGCGAAATGCCGTTCGATTTTTTAGGCACGTCGATAAGAAAAAAATCGTTCTTCAAATGTTCCGTGATTTCTAGATTCGTATGGAAAACATCGAGATATTGGCCGTTCTGTTTTTGATTGTTCGGAATTTGTACCAGCATCCATTTTTTTTTTTTTTTAATTGCACCAAATGTAGCAAATCCAAAGGCAACAAAACAAAAGATAGTCAAAACATAATGCCCAAAGACGATCAAACAGGGGACATTTTCAATGCCTCGGATGCTTGCGTTACACGCAAGATCTGTAGATTTAGTATATGATGTATATAGTATATAGTAGATATATACATATTGTAACAGGGCAAATTGCTAGCCTGTTACGAGACCAACGCCTCCACCCGTTACTTTATTCTTTTTCCGTTTTTCTGGCCGTGGACGCAGGAAAACAGGACGAGGAGTCGCAAATGTTCATTTCCAAAAATTATGGTTACATGTAGCTTTTAAGAATGTCTTTTTATTTTTTCTTGTTGTTTGTTTTGTCATATGTCATGTCTACGTTCCGGAGCCTGAGAAGATCTACAAGGGTCGGTTTTGCTACCAATTCGACATCGGCGAATTTTTGGGTCAATGTTTTCGGAACAGTCGAGATGCCGAAACCTTCACGGCTGGCTTAGCAACACCGCGGCGAGGGGAAAGTGGCTCGAATATTTGACTGGTTCTCCCGTACACCTGAGAGGAAAGTCACTAGGAAGAAGCGCGAGACACCTGTTTGGAGTTCCTAGGGTTTATTATGCGCACCTGTCCAGTTTTTGTCCCACCTGAGCGGCCAAGCTACATCATCCAGTGGATACGCCAAGGCTAAATCCACGCGTAAGCCGCATGGCCTTCAGCACGCCTGTCTTGCAGCAACCACCGTCTCATCGCTGGGAACTCGGCAGCAGCTGACAGCTGTTGCCCCGTCGTAAAAGCGCGGCGTATTTGAACTCGCTGCACGCGATGCCGCCAAAGCTTATCTTTTGAATAAATCGCAGCCCTGGTATCGAATTTCCTAGCTGAAGGTGTTTTTCGACGCAGTTTCACTCGGAATTCATAATCAGAACATTAAGTCAAGTGTTTTGAGAATTCTGCAAAGATCCAGCCCCCTCGTCTCGAAGACTCCGCCCACCGAGTTTTCCTTATTGGTGCCGAATTGTCTAACATCACTTCTCGTCCTGCTGCGTCCACGGCCTCCGTCTTCTACTGCATCATTGGGTATCCCGGACTTCTTCACGCCAGTCTTGCTTAGATTTTGTTTAAAGTTAAATTTTGAACTTAGAATTATTTTCCTTTGAGTGGTTGTAACTTTTGATTATTAGTAGAGTGTTAGAGGGTTTCAAGCCGTCGTTGTGATATCTTTAAGGTAAGCTTCTGTCCATCACGACTCCCTCAAAGCTTTAGATCGGGTAAATTTCCGTTATCTAGACGCCTTGAGTTTCTGGCGTAATAGCGTAGTTAGGCCATTGGGTCTATTTCTTCCGATCTGAAACTTGCTGGATCTCGTGATTTAGCGCAGAGCTAATATTTTCTTGTTTTAAATTCTAAGACGAATATTAATTGTTGGGAACGAACTTTGCTAACGAATCTTTTTGTTGGTAATTTTTAAGTTTGAGTGTCTTAGGTAAAATTCTCGGCGTTGTCGAGATTAAGATTACTCCTTGTTTTATTTTATTTTATTTTATTTGTTGTTGCGAATTTCGAGAGAAATAACCGTACGAATTCTAAGCAGTCAATCATCCAGATTTCACGTTAGGGACACGCGTTTTCTAGTAGACTGTGAGATTTCTAGTTTACGAGTTTCCATACGGTCGGCGTCCTGTGAGTGTATTCGCTGAAAGACGCGTTTCCTCGTCAACCGTAGGGAAATTCTAGTGTACGAATTCGGTGCAGGTAGCAATCTTGGTTATGCACGTTGAGAGACACGTGATTTGCTATTTGTGCGAATTCTAGTTGTACGATTTCTTCGCGACTAACCATATGAGAATTAATACGCGATGTGCTGCTGCGTTACTCTGGTTGACTGCGAGATTTCTAGTTTCGTTTCTGAATCTTTGTGATTGATGAGGAATTCCTTTGTTCTGAACAATAGCTTCGTTGAAATAGACAAGACGTTCGGAACTATTTAATTTAGTGGTTAAATACTTTTTGAAAGGATACGATATTTCCCGTATTTGCAAAAGATCTCAGAAGTTGTGTTTGGGGTTCACACCGCGGCCGGGCTAGAACCCACTATCGTCTTTAATCTCCCCAAAAAGTAACCGGTGCTTAAAGCACTAATAGGGTTGCCTAATTTTGATTGGAGATTAATTTTGTATTATTTCATGCCATTTTGTACCACGGAGTCTTGGCATTCTAGTATTATTTGTGTTTTAATTTGCATGTTCTAACTTAGAGCCTACGAGCTCGCTTATCGCCGAGATATCGTACTCTAGTTCTAGGATTCATGTCAAATTCCAAATTCGCGTTTCTTTGAGTTCATCGAATTTTATGTTTTATAATTTTCTTTTTCCAATAACGTTCAGTGTTAATTTGCATGTTTTATCTTAAAGCCTACGAGCACGCTTATCGCCGAGATATCGTATTCTAGTTTTGAGATTCATGTCAAATTCGAAATTTGCGTTTCTTTTTGTTCATTAATATTGTATTGTTAATCATGATAATTCCCTGCTAACCATTATAACATTTATGTGCACCTGTGTGAATGTTGTATGTTGTGTCTGTGGAATCTTATCTATAATTATTTTTCAATTAGCCTTTGAGTTAGTTTAAATTTAAATATGGAATGTTAAATATTTGGTAATATCACGCTAACCGTATTTCTGTCTATCCAGTTTCGTCGATTGTGGTTTTTGGTTTATTTGGTTCCCAATTTTGGGTTTCTTGTTTCAAATTTAGCTGATTCCAATATCACTTCCGGAGTTTGAGGTTCCTATGATTTTCTAGTTAGATTAGAGTATCCGATTAAGGTTATTATTGTTTTGTGTTTCTAAATTCGAGATTACTTTTCTTTTGGTGTGTCAGAACAATTGGATCTGTTCAAATACTAGTGGTATTGAGTGTGAAGACATTTGGTTTGTTATTTTGTTCTGGATAGTTTTTCGATGCAAATTTTGAATAAATTTTATGCTTTCCATTGTTTATAAATTGAATAATAAGTGTGTGTAATTCTTGTCGCCCCCACGTTCCCCTCTCTACTGAGCTTAGCCAGCTTTTTGCGTTTTTGAGTTGATAATTATTTGCCTTCTCGTAAGAATTGAAGATTGAGAGAAAGGTCAAGTATAGAAGTTGAGATTATTGAGTAACTAATTTTTGGTTGGCACTAAGGAGTGCCTGGCGCCCATCCGATTAGATATTTCGAGACGTTTCAGAGATTTTTGAGGCTACTCGCGTTTGGTGTGAAATTTTCGCCTTTTTGAACTTACTTATTTCTAGTTATAACATCTAAATTTCCCCAGGCTGGAAAAAGTACTGTTACAATATATATATATATATTATGTATGGTTAAATATATTATTAAAATTAAATAATCAAGAAGCGCGCGAAGCGCGCGAATGCCCTAGTTCTATAAAATCGGCTGAAATTTTTACCACACTTTCATTTACGTGAAATCTAGTTGTACGAATTATTTCAGAATTTTTTGCCGTCTGGAACGCGAAATAATGGCACTCAAAGTTGGAACTTTTCACCTGCGTTCCCCATGTTACGCATATGGAAACCGCATATCGGTAATTTTAGTGTGAAAACCGTTCTATGGATTGTTACAAAAAAACTAGGATATGATGGAAGGATATTTCAGGAATGCTAGTATAAAAATTCCGATTAATATACCGTTTAGTTTCGCTGGTAGAACAATATTAGTCACTTGATCCGCTGCACTAACTTTTAGCGTGGAAAGGGTAGCGGGGTGCGAGTGCGCGCGCGTCGGTATACAGAGCGCGAGAGAGAGCGGTCCCCTGTGCGAGTGTGTGAGAGCGGTTTGACTACAAACCCAACCAAAAGTTCACGGCACATAGCCTATACCACTCAGTGACTTGAGCACGCACTGCGCGCGCGATTTGTTAGTCCGACTGTCGCGGCACAACTACCTTAAATGAGCTCTAAAATTTCGACGCGGGATATAGCGGCATGAGAGTCACTGATCTCAAGATTTAAGCAAGCTTTTTGAAACTTAGCAACATTCTGTTTAAATTTTGTTTTATACTTAAGCAAATTAAAGAATCATTTATTTCCAAGAATCTACACTTACATAATCCTGAGGTCAAGAATACATCTTTAAAAAAAAAAAAATATTGTTTGATGCTCACTTTTTAATGGTCCGGAATTTTAATCCATTAAGAACCAGCGAATCTTCACCATCATTTATTTGTAGACCGTGATAAATAATTCTGACGAGGGTTAAAAGCAGTAGAATTCATTTCCCAACTAGTTGATTCAATCGAACAGGCCAAGAACTGTCAATATTGGGAAAATCCGATTAGCAGATGCACAGATATTGATAATGAGTTGAGACTTTTCCATTTTTAACAATCGAAATATACTTGGGTGATGAACTTTTGATAGTACTTATTCGTCCGTAACCCCTGCAAACGTCATCTGAGAATCGTAGTCCATTGTATCTCACATTAAAATATTGTGTTGGGTGGCAGCTACACCCCATTTTCGCCGGTTCTCTTCTTCTGCCAGTGAAAAGCGGGATGAGTAATGAGAGCGTTCTGGTGAGCAGAGGTTCTCCCTTGATCTCCAGGGACGAAAGAAAAGCACTCCAAAGTAGATCAGCAACCCGATTCCCCAGGCTTGTAGGCACTGGGATGGGACGGGGTGCTCTGTAACGATACTGGCGCGGATACCGATACTGACAACTCGTTCGATACTCTCGTTGGAAGTTTTTACATTTCCTCCCTCAGGTCAAATGTTGCCTCCTCTGACCTCGATATACAATCGATTCTACTCAACTCCCGAGAGATTGAATGTTTCTGTAAGATTCTTGAATTTTATATTCCATACTTTTACGTCTACTCCTACATGGCCACATCCACATCACTAGACTTTATAAGGTATATCATATGTGTCGGCCAGTGACAAATTTGCGTATATGATGAGGTACATGCAGCCGTACATTCGATCAAATATGACCCCAATTTGGAAGCGTATATGATAGATCACATCCAATCACATGCATATTAGGGTGCTTTTTTTTGTCGGCTATTTTTTTTTCGGTCCCATCGTGAAATTTTGTTGGAAATACAAGAAAAAAAATTTTCTGAAAGTTTGAGCCCTTAATATTAATATTAAGTCCTAGACCAAGGCGTGTAAAGATTTCCCATCGAAAATACACGGAAACTCTGATTTTGAATCTTTGAATTTCTATAGCTCAGCGGCATTTCATGGCATCGCTTTGACCATAGACAAGTATTTCTCAGAATTGAACGCTCTACAAAAGTGCTCCTTGCGGCAAAGTCGTAACTCACACCGGCGAGGTAGTACGGGCCACTAAGCCTGATTTTTCCATGAAATTCGCGTTTTTTCGCATTTATCTCGTGAACGATAAGAGATACAGAAAACAATGTAGAAAACAAACTTGTAGGAAATTCAATTTACTACAAAAAAAGGTCCTTAGTACTGAGTCGCTAACATCAATATTTCTCGAGATAATTAATTATAAAGTTTTTGTAATTTCAAATTTTTATCGAAAATCACGTCAAATTATTTGTTATAAATATGCATTGAATAATGAAAGAATGATATTTTTATAATTTGACGTGATTTTCGATAAAAATTTGAAATTACAAAAACTTTATAATCAATTATCTCGAGAAGTATTGATGTTAGCGACTCAGTACTAAGGACCTTTTTTGTAGGAAATTGAATTTTCTACAAGTTTGTTTTTTGCATTTTTTTCTGTATCTCTTATCGTTTACGAGATAAATTCGAAAAACGCGAATTTTATGGAAAAATCAGGTTTAGTTGCCCGTACTACCTCGCCGGTGTGAGTTACGACTTTGCCGCAATGAGCACTTTTGTAGAGCGTTTAACTCTGAGAAATACTTGTCTATGGTCAAAGCGATGCCATGAAATGCCGCTGAGCTATAGAAATTGAAAGATTAAAAATCAGAGTTTCCGTGTATTTTCAATGGGAAATCTTTACACGCCTTCGTCTAGGACTTAATATTAATATTAAGGGCTCAAACTTTCAGAAATTTTTTTTTCTTGTATTTCCAACAAAATTTCACGATGGGACCGAAAAAAAAAATTGTCGAAAAAAAAGCACCCTAATGCGTATGCATTAGTTTGTAGTTTGACCATATGGTCAAATGGTGTTCATTATCGTACATAATATTTTTTCAAGAATGCAGCCTGATTGATACTGCCTTAAGCATTCCCCTTACGCATCAGAGCTATTTTCAGTCATTACTCGACGAGGCGAACTTGGCCGGTTAGGGAACTCTTCAGTCGGTGACAAATGACCATCGCACAGACTCTTTGCGCCTTTGAGCCGTCAGAATTCGAAGAGAGCATCGATTGATCGCCTTTAAAGAATTTTTCAGGATCTTGAGCCCGCTCGAGAGCTGGAGGGGAAGATTAGCAGAAAGACGGAGTATTTCATTCGAATCGTATGGGACCCGCAAGAAATAGGAAAATGTTTCATTTCGGTTGAGAGTCGCGCAGTAGCTGTTTCATCCAACGAAATGAATCTTGGACAAAATTACTCGTGACCCCCGCCACTCTCGGTAAGAGCATTGTCTCGCAAGCTTCTCTCTCCTGGCACTTTGACTCCGCGAAATAACCCTCTCGGTATATGACCATCTAAGGACAATGCCGCACAGATGTTCGATGCATTAGGCTTCCCCAGAAAGAGAAAAGGCCTTCTTGTCCGAACTCGTATAGCTGATAGCAGATTTGTTATCATCAGTTCCATAAATGCCAAAATGGAGTGTTTTGATTTTAAATCATCACAAAAAAGGCGTCGTAACGTAAGGCGACAGCAATGTCAGATGGGTGACTTTTCATCTCAAGTAGACCTGAAAATAAAAGACTATGGGAAACAAAAGCCAGGATATGGAGGGAGTCAAGTGACTTTATGCTAGCTAGCAAGACGAAAAGGTTTTACACTGATTACACCCCGTTCCTAAAGTGAACTGCCGACTGCCAACACCCTCTGTTTTTTTCTTAGTTTTGGTCTTCGGAGAGAGACACCAGCGTCGCGCACAGTCGGATAAACCGTATGAAATCTCAAAAGCTGAGAAAAGCTCTAAAATTCTATCGAGGAATTTGTAATACTTCATTAAATTATTTTTGAGGATATATTTCTGAATCTGTGCTCAACCGTGGATCTGTGAGCTCTTCTCAGCTTTTTAAAATCTACAGTGTCCAGTTCTCGCATAGGCAAATATCTACAGCTTTTCCCAATGCCGTACGTCTTCTGACACTACAAGAGTTAGTTTTAAGTGAATGAGGATCCGTTGAAGTCCGTCAAAGTGTTCGTTGACCCCTCAGGCCTCGCGCTATAAGACTGTCTGTCACGCATCACGACGCAACCGATCGAGCACCGCTGCAGCGAGAGCGGGATGCTAGAAAACGCGCGAGTGCTGACAGGTTCACGAAATTTTCTGCAATATATTAATTATTTCGGCCTTGGTCACACTCCAA
Source organism: Euura saliciscinereae (assembly GCA_018420115.1). Lineage (NCBI taxonomy): Eukaryota > Metazoa > Arthropoda > Insecta > Hymenoptera > Tenthredinidae > Euura > Euura saliciscinereae. The sequence goes on along the minus strand of JAFFZH010007204.1, from coordinate 3,479 downwards.
ATAATCTACACTGTTAGAAAAAGTTGCGGTGTAAGATGGCTCGGAGTAGAGGTTAAAGGATTTGGTGTTGATTATAATTGTGGTGGTAGAAACGACCCCGGCCTTGTTGTCAATGGGAGAACTGGTGTGACTTTGGCCCTTGTGACGCGACTCACCGAGATGACCACCTCTTGGAGCACTAGCTACACCGGTAACGGAGTAAATTCACTTGCATTCCAAAACCGGTGTCCAAATTTATACGAAAATAGTCTATAGAAGTCCACACCATTAGGTGTCAATTTGACACTCGTTGGTGTCTGAATGGCACCATTCGGTGTTATTTTATCCGATCGACTCAAATTGGTAGCAATCAATTTGTTCATTTCATTCTTCTATACTTTCAAGAACGTACGCGACGTGGTCGAACAAACATCTGAGAAGGTGATGAATCTATGTTTGTAAACAATTAATCATCATTGTCCATGGTGCAGAAATCATGTACCGAAAAGTTGTAAGTTAAGCTACCCGGCCGTATAGCGTAGTGGTGCGTGCGACTAGTAATACGAACAGCGCCTACAACAGATAGCCTACAACACCGGAAATAGTGAATAAAAAGCAAAAACTCAACCTAATTTATTCCTTTTCTTTCACTACATGGGAAAACACTGTTTCAGAGGCCGAAAAGATCACATCGTTCAGTGCAAAGCACGATATATTTTGCTTGTAAAACTGTTTGGTGTGCAACACCGCAATCTCGTTACTACTGAATGTAATCGGTATCAACCGTAATCAGCACCTTACGGTGTTGTTGCATATTAACCATCTCGGTGTTGAACGACGGTGTAGCCAGGAATTTTACAATGTGCCACTACACCAAAATCGGTGTGGACTTCCATAGACGTCAGTGCGGTGTTAGATCGGTGTCAGTTTTAACACCAGTCTTCCAACAGTGTACATATGGGGCTGTCCATGTCAATTCACCTAGCCCCCAGACCGCAACATTTTTTATTTGCTTCGTGACTTTTTCTGTAGTTATCTTTGCTCTAAAACATGCTTCTGAATTTTTTCAGATTTTTCGGATCGACTCATTCTGCAGAGTTATGCTTTTTTTTCAACCGAAAAAAGGACAATTTTTTTAAATCTGAAAAAAATCATAAAAATTGTATGACTAACGTAGAACAGTCTCCCGCTCACGAGAATGTGGGCCAAATTTTTCTTCTATTTTATTTTACTTACCCGATCAAAACTTTTTTGTCAAGAATACACTAAAACCACGTCTTTTATCCACCCATAGATGTATGAATACTATTTCTGGACTGAAAGAATGGAAAAGAAAAATTGAATTCAACTGGTCGGTTATAAGGAATAATGATTCGATCAAATATTCACTGTGACAAGAATAATATGTGTACAAAACTATTTGATTCAGAGTGTACTCAAAGAGTCACTGATTCAACCAATTTTCAAAACATCTTGTTTTTGGCACAGTGAATATTTGATCAAATTATTATTCCTCGTAACCGACTAGTGGAATTAAATTTCTATTCCATTCTTTCAGTTCAAAAATATTATTGATACATATATGGGTGGATGGGTGGGTGGATGGATAAAAGTCGTAGTTTTAGTCTATTCTTAACAAAAAAAAGTTTTGATCGGGTAAAATGAAATAGAAGAAAAATTTGACCACATTCTCGTAAACAGGAGACGGCTCTACGTTAATCATATAATTTCTACGTCCCAATAAACACAGGTACGTCGAATATACGTATATTAAACGTGTCCAATTGCAATGTGGAAAGTGGGCATACGTGGAAAAATTATACGTGGACCACACATCATTCAATCGACGTATCTAGTATACAAGGAAAACCCGTGGAAAACACGTTCCTGTCTGCTGGTATATTCCACATGTTTTCCACCGAATAAAAAGTGTTTTTTACACGTGTAATCCATGGTACATTTTTGGTCTCGATGTCCGCGTGCCCTACCTAATTTCGATCTCTCAAAAATGTCCTAACATCCACATTTTTATGACAAAATGCTGTTGAACAAGTCCCATAGTACAGCAGATATTATGTACCTCAAACTTTGTATTCATCGTAAGAGCTGGCAGCAGCGCAAGGATAAGAGATTGATTTCACACACGAGAGGTTCCCGGTCGAATCCCTATGAAGTCACTTTTTTTTCAATTTTTCAATTTTTAATTGACTTTCATTAATAACGGTTTTTTATTATTAATAATACATTATTATGTTAAAAACAACATTTGGTTGACATTCTACAGAGTAAATGTTATCGCGGATATCCCCTTAGTAAAAAGTTGGTGTCACACCCGAACGCGGCCGATGGTCGATGGTTGCGATCCTTTTGGTCGAATGTTTGCGATTGGTCGAATGTTTGCGATCCTAAACTGTCACTGCGAACCTGACCTAACCGGACGAACTGTCACTGCAACCCTACGGCTGAACTGTCAAAACTGTCACTGCGAACCTGACCTAACCGATCAAAAGAATAAACTACACTTTGGATTTAACCTGCGACGAGGAAATTGCGATGAGCAAGAAATCGCGATGCAAAAATGAATCTGCGATGGCAAAATGTGCGACGCTGACGATTAACCTCTTATATGAATCTGGAAGAACTTGCGATGCGGAAAAGAATCTGCGACGCTGACGATTAACCTCTCATATGAATCTAACAGAAATTGCGATGCGACAGAAAATCTGCGATGGTATTATCTGACGATTAACCTCTCATATGAATCTGGAAGAAATTGCGACGCGACAGAAAATCTGCGATGGTAATATCTGCGACGCTGACGATTAACCTCTCATATTCATATTCATATTCATATTCATATTCATATCATATTCATTCTGGAAGAAATTGGAATGCGGAAAAGAATCTGCGACGCTGACGATTAACCTCTGATATGAATCTCACAGAAATTGCAATGCGGAAAAGAATCTGCGATGGTGAAATCTGCGACGCTGACGATTGACCTCTTACGTGAATCTAGAAGAAATTGCGATGCGGAAAAGAATCTGTGACGCTGACGATTAACCTCTCATATGAATCTAACAGAAATTGCGATGCGACAGAAAATCTGCGATGGTAATATCTAAAGATTAACCTCTCATATGAATCTGGAAGAAATTGCGATGCGGAAAAGAATCTGCGACGCTGACGATTAACCTCTCATATGAATCTAACAGAAATTGCGATGCGACAGAAAATCTGCGATGGTAATATCTGAAGATTAACCTCTTATATGAATCTGGAAGAAATTGCTATGCGGAAAAGAATCTGCGACGCTGACGATTAACCTCTCATATGAATCTAACAGAAATTGCAATGCGGAAAAGAATTGCGATGGTGAAATCTGTGACGCTGGCGATGCGATGGTGATATCCGCGACGCTAACGATTAACCTCTCATATGAATCTGGAAGAAATTGCGACGCGGGAAAGAATCTGCGACGCTGACGATTAACCTCTCAT